>JABSTT010002193.1:0-64694 GCA_013339685.2 Hyalomma asiaticum | reverse complement strand
TTCTGTCCTCTATTAACAGCGACGTTTTTATTACCAATGTGTGTTTCCTCCTCACCTAGTCGTGCTTCAAGCGCATCTCCGATAAGTCCCGTGCTAGGCGCCCCAAAATGATCCGGCACCGACACGCGAAAAGCTTCCCAACCAATGAACTGACTGCACCTGTTCTCACATTCTCCATTATCCCAATTTACGGGCGTTTGTATGCATGATCGTCCGAAAGAACTTCAACAGCAAAAACGTAGCCGAGCGACTTTTGCCTCCATCCCATACCCACCTCTCCACTAACGCAAACTTTGCAAATGGTACACTCTAAGCCGGAAAGGACGAAAAGGGATCTGTGGTTCGTCCTTTGAGGGGTAAATGCATTGCCACAACCATTACTCCCTAAAGGGACCAACGATTCGTCCCTCGGGGACTAATTGCGACGGGACGAATTGTTCATCCCTTAGCAGTTACTCCTCAGGAGACTAACGGTCACTCCTCACACTTGGTCCCTCAAAGGACTAAATGGTCATCCAAGCAGATGCTCCCCCCAGACTGAGTTCATCCCGTAGGACTAACTGTTCCTTTTCAGACATGCTCCGACCAGACTAAATGTTCATCTTTGCAGATGCTCCCCCCAGACTAAGAGTTCATCCCATAGGACTAAAACTGTTCGTCATTACACATGCTCCCAACAGACTAAATGTTCATCCCTGCAGATGCTCCCCCTTTCCCACAGAGCAACTGTTCATCCTATTAGTCGAACAGTTTAACCTGGCATAACCTGGTTTTCAGGGATGAATTGTTCCTCCACTGAGGGAAATAATTCATTCTTTAACATCACATGGCTTTTCGTCTCCATCGGCGTAGGGCTCTGGCTGCATGCAGCAATTGGTGAAAATGACAACAAAAAGGAAGGGTTTGAACATAATTTATTAAACAAACACAAATGTTCTGGCGCCTAACTTCTGCAGCAAGGTGTGGGCAACACGTTTGTTATTGTATTGACATGTTTTATAATTCAAATGCCTTTTGTAATACAACCACAATAAATACTTGAGTTGCTTTACTGATGATGGCCTCATTTGCCATGTGCTTCCAAACGATGACAACTACAAAGTGGCATTTTTGGTGCTCCAGAAACACGAATGGCTGCTCCAAATTTACATTCCTTGTACTCTGAAAAATAAGATACCACTTCCATCGCAACTCTTTTCAGGAAAATAAGATAGTGTTATCCATTGCTGGTGTGAATATAAGCCACGTACTGCCATGATAGTCTGCTAGTGTGGCATTAATTGAATGTATGTCTCTGTTACATAAGAGTGTTATTGGTCACGACCAATGAGTGTACTTCGTCGCACGTGGGCTTACAGCCACTTACATGCCCCATGTTCGCCAGTATGCCCAGGATACTGCATTTTAAGAGCATTGTAAAATGTAGCAGTCACATGAATCGCGGGAGGGTCAGAGAGTTACAGACCCTCCTTGTGTTCAGGCTGGGAGGCACACATGTTGCAAGTGTCCCCCTAGAGAATGAGCTTTTACCACTATATTTTATTTGCTTGACAGTAAATTATAGCGCACCCTCTGTAAGACGAGCTCTGAAATTAGAAGCCTTTCCGAATAGCACAAACAAAGTACAAAAGTGAATGGTGTCTTCCATTTCTAAAAGGGCTTTTACGGCATGAACTTTCTGAACTCTTGTTTGCTCCTGGCAGGCTTCAAATGTTTATTACGCATAGTTTTAAAATGCAACGTAAATAAAGAATTCCCGATCATCTATGATTATTTATGCCGATGGTTGTTTGGAAGCCAGTGATGGTGAAGTATAAATCGAATTTCTCGACTATGATTACGTTATTTTAAAATAGACTACTGGGAAACATAAACATGCTTTAGAAGGAAGTTGTTGTGGGAAGTTATTCTGAAGAATACATATATATATGATAGCGAAAGAAGCTGAAGCCAAAGAAAAGCTGTAGCTCTCTGTGTTGTAACATGTTTTATCAATTGTTTAAACCAAGTGATATATTAACTAGAAATATGCCGCTACCCACCTACAAGCCACGCTTAGAAGCTAAGTACACCGTTCTTTTCTACTTTTCACTGTTCAGTGCTGTTAGGTTAACTTCAAAGACTTGGTGCTGAGAGCCATCCTTGCTTTTTTTTGCAAGCAAAATAACATTTATGGCACTAAAAGTAAACCTATACTCGCAAACGCAAAGTGGCTGCCATTGTAAGACATGTGCCCTCTGGTGATTATTCTGGATTTATGCCACTACACCATAGACAAAAACAAGAAATAGGGAAAGGTTCTGTGGCAGTGAGCCAAAATATATGCTGCATTATTTTTGCTAGCACTGAAGTAAATCACAAGAACACTCAGCTAGTTGCTTGCTCAGTTCAAATCATTGCTCCTTTAAATTGCTTACAAAAATGCTTCTAGAGATTTAATTGAGGCTTATCGGGTTTCCTCCATAAGATGTATTGTGTACAAATTAAATTCCTATCGACTTTTCCTATTGAAAGTCATAAACAGATTGGCCACCGTGTTTGAATTGGAAGTCACCTTTTGCGTTCCAATTAGCATGTTTTGAGTCAGTCAAAATGACGTATTGACCAGCAACTGAGCTTGTTTTGACTGTTCTGGATATTCAGCTGTTATTGAGCTCGATCAAAGACGCTGGTACGCAATAATCCAAACCGCAACTGTAAAAATGTAGCCTGCGTGTGTCTCCTGCGGATTCATATTCATAAACTTGCGTCTGCAGTAGGCACACACAGACTACGAGCATAACAAGCACATGACCTCAATAGGTACGCACAACACTGCAGACTAGGGGCATGAGAAAGCATGTAATGGGAGGAAAAGAAAAGGCTACGAGCTCTACAACGTCCTGCACATTTTAAATCTGCATGATCTACACACACACACCCGCTAAGATCAAGGTAAGATTCCAACGAGAGGAATAAACGTCTCCCACGTGTGCCTCTTTGGTAAGAAAATCGAAAGGGCCAGAGGGGTAATGAAAAACAAAACACGCAAGAAAACCCTATCAACAAAACATACAAGGAGAATGAGCAATACTTAACGCGCGATTAGAAGAGTTAGGAAGTCCGATGAGCCCTAAGAGTACTTACTAGCACGTGGTCTTATCCATGGCGTGCGAGCCGATAGTCCATAGAAAAAGCAACGGGCTGTCGATTACTCGCTACGCTGATCTCTGCTGAAAGCACTGGTGGGCTCGTTCGGCGTGTCCGTGTGCTTGCAGAAAACACCATCTTAGTAACATCACCCTTCGGCCACCCTAGTCACACCACGACCGCGCGCGCGCACTTCTCAAACATTCTGCCGCATGTTGACAGTGTCCTGTCGCCACCACTCACTGCAACTGCTGCAACGGCAACGAAAGAAGGCTACGCAAGTAGTCCGTAAAGAAAAGGAGAGGTGTATCGCTCCGACATACAAGCGAGCTACACAAAATACAGACTCGCACGTTTCGATTGTTTCCCCTGCAATTACGAGCGTGTTTTGTTAAGCTGATGAGAAATGTATTATGACGTGAGGCTGCGACCGAGGCATTTATTGTTTTTCGCTCCCGCAAGCAGCGGACTACTTTTTGGTCGCGGAAATACACAGCGTAAACACGAGCACCATCTTTTACAGCGCTGCACGTGCAGGCACGCACCGCGACTGCCTACCGTGACTAACTTGATGCGACTTTCGGTACACAAAGGGGCTCGCCATCTGCGCCCCTCAGCCGGAGGGGTGAGCACTCTCCTTGGGACGCGTCCTTGTTTGTGCTTTTGCAAATTACCCCTTCTCCCTCCAAAATAAAGTTGTTTCTACCTCTACCACTTTCCCTTGACTGGCACATGAAAGGTTCACGTGCCCTCAGTAGTTGACATGCGTGACAGGCTTTATATCTGTGTTTTTATCTTAGTTGATATGCAGCAATATTAGCCATAATAAAGTCGCTGGTTATAAAAACATGCCATATGCACGGCATGAGCGAGAATATTTTTCTCACATCTTCCGTGTAGATTGTGATCATGAACGCCACGCATTTCGTGCCTGAAAAGACACGCTTGCCTGCAGATTTAAGTAATAGATGGCTGCTTCAGTAAGGATTAAAACCAATATACGTTGCAGCGTATATCGACGAAATTCATAGCTGGGCGCTAAATGGTTCATAGTACTAAATATAGGATAGCACGGATTCGACATTCGACTGTTTGCTGCAGTGTTTTTTGTTTGTTTGTTTTTTATTGTCCTGTGTCGAATTCGCGGTGTCCGGTTCTTCCGAATGCAGCGGAGGTCTGCGTAATAATAGGGCCCCGTTGATGTGCTCCTCGACACATTGCACAAACGTTCGATTTCCGTGGGCCAGGAAGGGGGTTCCTCTATTTTATTAAAGTTGTTCTCTCTCTGCCCCCGAAACTCCACCACCACATGGAATGTAGCGGTTGCGACAGACAATCGTAACCACGACCTCGTGCTTCGCTGCAGCAGGCCACCACCACTGAGCCACCGGCGGTAGATGAAAAAACAATTGCGTATGCCGAAGCATATATGCGAGAGGGACTAACAGCGACGCGTAGAGAGATGAAATGCCACCGTTCATCCTTCAGTTAGTCCCTTTGAAAATAATGACGAAACATTTCGACCATGAGATTTGCGCACGACACGCATCGTTTTCAGTTACTCTCTCCCCATACAAACCGCTGGTCGCGAGGACTAAGTGCTGCGGTTACTCCGGTTTTCGTCCTTTGCGGCTTAGAGTGTAGCCATCAGCACATGACCACTCCTGCTGCAATTCGATTTGTTTGGGCGACAAATATCCTACTCCACCTCTCTATCATGAGCTAGGTCCATCCTGCCTTTGTTGCTTTTTACGGTGTTATATACCTAGCCACGCATTGGTTCACTGCCAGCAAGACGAAAGACGGAGGTAAGCCGAGTTCGAGATGCGAAGAGCAGAGCCATGCCCGTTCCCATTGACGCCAATCTGTTCTCCGCCTCCTCCTGTGTCCACACTTCAAACTTGTGGCTCCTGTTCAGCAGTCTGCTTCGTCCTACCGCCGCTCTGGATAAACGCTTTGCCCGACTCCTTGCATGTTGACCAACTCTTCTATAACAAAGGTTTGTAGCCTCGACAATTTTTTCGTTGGTAACTGAGAATATTGCCGACGCCTGATTACGACCCTTGAAAGGAATTAATATTCCAAATATCTGTGCCTGCGTTGTCTGATATAGTTCGGGGCTTGCAGAGTGAAAAGTTATTTTACTAAAGTTTGGAAGACGGTGCCATTGGGTCGCTGCAGTTGATACTGCATGTCGGGGTTCAGTGTTCGGATGCATGATGTCATGATAGGGACTCTCAGGATCTCTTCGTCCATGTCTCTCCCACAGACCTGGGTATAGAAAAAGAAGAACAGTACGCACAATATACCCATGTGCTACGACTATCATGAACAAAGGAACACGCGCATGCGCACGTGAATATCAATAGCAGACGTGGAATCATTTGAACAACCAATCCGAATACACCAAGAACAGACGAGAGAGGCGGGTACGACTTAATCTCGTAATGATATCATGTCATGCCAGAATAGCAAAAGCTGACCAGTCTACGTGTCTAGCAGAGGTGACGTAATGTCATAAACCACTGTAACAGCTCGACATATTTCGATGCATCATCGTACGACGTTCCGGATACCATGTAGCGCTTGCCGCCTTAGAGCTCAGCTTGACTCCATCTGTGAAGAGCCATGGCCATTTGTGACTGAATATGACGCCTCATAGAGCTCGGCAAGTCAGGTGAGCAACCTGAAAATTTGTAGTGCGGCCTGTAACAGTTTTCTCATGTAATTCGGCCTTGCCTGCATGCGTTGCATTGCCGCCAAAGGGAGAATCATTCTAGCGCAACGCTTCTACGCTTCCCAATTAAGTTGAACCTAAGGGCAGCATTAGCTTCAATTGACCTCACGACGCCTGATAATAACGGTGGGGTCCCTCACGTTAGACAAGCGCGTAGTTCTCTCTTGTCTAACGTAATTGCTCTTGTTCGCTCTTCTCTAACATTGTTCGCACTGGTGTGACACGCGTTAAATAAGCGCGCTTGACACCAAACGTTAGACAAACGCGTGATAATCGCATGTCGGAATTGTTCCACATATAATTGGATAACGCAAATAGCATCAGCGCAAACCTGTTGCAGGAAGTGAGGTGGCGGCATCAATGGTATTGCGCGTGAACGGAACATTTGAATGGAAGGAAAAAATATATAAACACGTCAAAGAACGCCAGGGTTCGTGCAAAATTATTCTGAGCTGCCCCTGGAAATGATGTTCTCCTTGGTACAATAAATATTAAAGGCGCAGCCAGACAATCTCAACTTTAGTTGTCCTAAAAATGGCTTTCCAGAACTTTGTTTCGGGTTACCGCGCCTTTCAATGTGGGAAACATGGTTTTTTCGAATAATATTGTTACGGTTGCCGAGAAATATTTACACTGTATTTACAGAGATGTACAGGTGCCGCGCAGCCAGCAAAGCTGTTGTTGCTTCGTCGTCGTTTTAGTCGTCAACGTTCTCTTCCTTGTTTCTCCGTAACACTACCCCGGGCGAAAGAGGCATCGTCCCGGTGCCTCATAAGTGGTCCTCGGCTATTGCGTTGTAGGGTTTGAGGCGACAGACGTGAACAATGTCAGGGGATATTGCACTGGATGGCGTGGTGGGTCCGACGGGAATAATCTCGTAAGTGACATCGCTAACTTGACGTAGCACGCGGTAAGGGCCTTTATAACACGGAAGGAGCTTCTCGGAGAGCCCCACTCGGCGACAAGGGCACCAGAGTAGCACGAGGGAGCCCGGTGCAAAGTATGCGTCCTGGTGGCGGCGATTGTAAACGCGCTTCTGATTTTCCTGGGATGCCAAGAGACGAGTACGGGCCAGTTGACGGGCATGGTCAGCACGAGCGATGGCATCGCGGGCATATTCGCTCCTCAAGTCACGCACAAAGGGAAGCGAGGCGTCTAATGGTAAGACCGGGTCGCGACCGAACAACAGATAAAAGGGAGAGTAGCCAGCAGTGTCGTGTCGGGACGAGTTGTAAGCGAATGTGACGTAGGGTAACGCGGTGTCCCAGTCGCGGTGGTCGGGTGAGACGTACTTGGAGAGCATGTCGGTAATGGTTCGGTTTAGTCGCTCAGTAAGGCCGTTGGTCTGGGGATGGTAGGAGGTAGTCAGTTTGTGCTTCCTGGAGCAGGAACGGAGGATGTCGGCGATGACTTGAGAAAGAAAAGTGCGACCGCGATCGGTGAGGAGCTGTCGGGGGGCACCATGCACTAATATGATATCGCGTAGCAGGAAGTCGGCGACGTCGGTGGCACAGCTAGTCGGGATAGCTCGGGTGACGGCGTAACGCGTCGCGTAATCCGTAGCAACAGCGATCCATCTGTTGCCGGAGGTGGACTCGGGAAAAGGCCCGAGAAGGTCCAAGCCTACGCGAAAAAATGGTTCGGCGGGAATGTCGAGGGGCTGTAGGTACCCGGCAGGGCGCGTCGTTGGGTTCTTCCGAAGTTGGCAAGGCTTGCAAGCAGCAACGTATCGTCGTACGGAGCGTGCGAGGCCGGGCCAATAAAAGCGACGGCGTACGAGGTCGTAGGTGCGAGTAACGCCAAGGTGCCCGGCAGTTGGTGCGTCGTGAAGCTCGTGAAGAACGGTGGAGCGAAGGTGGCGAGGAACAACAAAGAGAAGAGGTGAGCCGTCGAGATGAAAATTGCGGCGGTACAAGATGCCGTCCTTCAGGGCGAATCGCCGTAACGACGGGTCAGCGGGAGTGCGTTCAAGTTGGTCAATGAGGGTCCGCAAGGTAGCGTCGTGACGTTGTTCGTTGGCCATGTCCATGAGTTGAGATACAGAGAGGACACAGGCTGAAGGGTCGGTATCTGCTTTGTCGGGCTTGTCAACAGGATAACGGGACAAGCAGTCAGCGTCGCTATGTAGGCGCCCTGATTTATGGACCACAGAATAGGAATACTCCTGCAGGCGCAGAGCCCATCGCCCAAGCCTCCCTGTGGGATCTTTTAAGGAAGAAAGCCAACAGAGGGCGTGGTGGCCGGTAACAACCGAAAAGGACCTGCCATATAAGTATGGTCGGAATTTCACAACCGCCCACACAAGAGCGAGACATTCTCGTTCTGTAATAGAGTAGTTTCGCTCCGCAGGTGACAAAAGACGGCTGGCGTAGGCAATGACACGGTCATGGCCATGTTGAACTTGTGCCAAGATAGCACCAATGCCGTGGCCACTAGCATCGGTGCGCACCTGGAGAAGCTGAAGAACTAGGCAGCTTATTGTTTTCTTATAGAGATATATTCGACTTAGATGACCGTCCACTGGGCCAGAAACAATATGCTATACCGCTGCATACCGGAGCAGGAGGGCGGGCAAAACAGAACGGTGATCCTCCTTCGACACTAAGTCATTCCTAGCAGAGTTCCTGGCAAAGCTGGCGGAGTTCGATGCGTTATCGGAAGCCGCCATCAACTTCCTTCTTTCTGGGAGCAGCCCCATCATGTACGACCGCCGGGGCCGCGAAGGCATCGCATACCCTGCACGAAACGGCGAAGCGTTTCGCTTTCAGTTTCTAGACTGGGTTGTTTTGCGTTTTTGAAATTATTTGAAACTTTCTAGTCAAACTGAGCTCCATTCCTCTGCAGGAGCCCTGCAATGTTAGAACATCTTGAAGCTTCTGCCAGAACTCTGAGAGCGCGCATTGGACACCTCTCACGGACACGATGACGCCACTTAGCCATGTTTCCAGCGCTGAGGCTGGGTGCTTCATAATGGGGCGTTGTGTCGGGTGACCTTGTTTCATTACCATCTCCCTTTAGGCCTAGGCAGCGCCCGACATCTGCGTTGTAATAATCCTGTAAACCTCCCGTGTTTTTATGTGTTACAGATATCGTTAAGAAGTCGAAGTTGTCACCACCGGTCCATAAACTGTTGGCCGCTGCTTCTCTTAAACGAAACTTACTTTGACCGCATGTAGATATACACAGATAGCTCGTCTAGTCTGAGCGTCTCTACTGGAGCAATGAATATTCAACTCCTCTCAAAAGACAAGGCTGAGAGCAGGTAGCGTTCCTAAGTGGGAAATTATTCTGAGCTGCCCCTGGAAACGAAGTTCTCCTTGGTACATTAATATTAAAGGCGCAGCCAGTCAAATACGAGGTAGAGCAACTTTAGCTTGTCTCTCTCCGACAAGTCGAAGTGAATATTAATGAAGGCTACTGTTTGCCTCATGTCATGACTTGCGAGAACAGCTACTCAACATACTAAGCCACTGTGTCCACCCAATGTCTGAAAAGGGAAAAGGCATTGCCTCTTGTCACTGCAAGGCCCAGGCTGCACGGACCACCCTTCTTTTCTTTTGTCCTGGGCACCGCGTTCTCTTACGCGCACCCACCTTTTTTTTCCGGTGACGTCTCCACGCGCATCTTACCTTCTTTCTCGTCTTCAATTCGCTTTTATCCTTCACGTTCCATTCCATTCATTTCTTCTGGCTTCTTCATCTCCTTTAACGACTTTTCTTGTCATCCCTGGCAAGGTGGCCTCTTGAATTTACCATTTGAGAATCTGTTATTTCTGCTCGAACAGACGAACAAGGCACATGAATGAACAAGACAGGCGCGGACTGGAAACTGGATATATTGAAGGGAAATGCATATACGTGCGCACACATCATCTAAAAGCACAATCGATTGTAACAGCCAGGCGAAAAACTTAATTAATTAGGTACCAATGTTTTGTGAAAGCGACCTTTCTATGATAGGTCAGAAACGATACATTATTCCTTAAGCTGTGACTACTATAATAACTGCTGCTCTAAATAGCCACTTGTGAAAATCGAACCATGTAAAAACTTGCTTGGTAGCAAATTTCCGCTACGATGCTAAGCTATTCGCAATAATCCTATATCAGGAAAACGGACAAGAAATGAGGGACGTGCTACCAGCGTAACACGTGCTACCAGCATAACACATGTGGAGTATTGTTTCTCCCTTAAATAAAAGGCCGTAGCACTTCCGAGAAATTGGCAACCACTTTCACTATATTAAGACGTAGGCAGTAAGGCTGATCAACGGATGCAGAATTTATTATCACGGCGCTTCCGTAAGTGCGAGCTAGTGTGATGGGATTCTTGGAAATTAGATGGGAACGCACATTGCGTCTGACAAGGGCAACGTGTTCAGAAAGAGGGCGAGGCTGTTTTCTGCGAAGACTTTATAACAAAACCAACAACAAACGACATGGACCAACCACAATAATAAATGAAAATATTGAACAATATGGACCAGAGTTAAAGGAGAACACAAAGGAACACTCGAATAAAATTAGAGTTCGGAGCAGTCTCACCGAAGCCCATGGGCTCAGGAGGGTTGTGTCTCGGGAGGGAAGAGTCGGGGTGAGCTGAAGGTCGTGGCTGTGGCTCTCCGACGATTGGTGCTGCATCGACAGTGGTCTCTTCTGTGCCGGCCAGGAACACAGACGACGGGCATCGGTGTCACAGCCACGACCACACACTTCCAATCGTGACTCGACGAAACAAAGCGGCACTCGGCCCTACACCCGACAGTGCTACTTCTGGTCCTACAAGAAGGAGACGGACCTAGGACGCGCAAAGTCGCGGACCCCCTCGCCAGGTTCTCGTTCAGCGGGGCAAACTCGGGCCTACACCCGACGGTGCTGTCGGAGGATAGAGCGGCTCGTCAGGCGCCGGAAGGAGACGACGTCAGGAGCTCGGTAGAAAGCGGAGCCATACACCCCGACTCTTGGCGCGCGCCAGGCACTCAGGACTACGCCCGACCGTGCTCCTGGCGGAGAGCTCCCTTGCCACGTCCGCGCTGTTGGAACGCCGCCTTGCTTCTTCTCGTCATGGCGCCTCACGTGCACGCTCCACGCGCAATGCTCCGTCTTTTGTCCTAACAGCCGCATTTCTCCGCCTGTCGTCATCTTCACTGCCTCACGTGCTAATCCGGCGCTTCTTCGTGGCCGCTTCTTAAATGGCGGTCTCGCAGGAACACCAAACGCTACAAGCGCATACTTCTCCCATGACAGGAGCCCCCCTTTCGAAAGTCTTTTTTACAATAAAAAGAACTTCGGTTAAGTGCGCGATTGTGATGCACTACACCTGTACAACACATAGGGCACACAATTCACTGTGCACAGTTTTAGCGTCCGCTCCAAAACACTGGGGCACGTGGAAATTGTCATACAAACACCGAATATTCACATACATCGCCACACATTCAGAAGAAACAAGTGGTTCATTCAAATGGCTTGAAAATCCAGTGCTAAAAGTGCTATGCCAAAGGTTGAACACTGCGATATGCAAGCTCACAACCACGGCGCATATTTACTAGTTAATTCCGTTGTCCATAGTGAAAATCCAAAGCAGCACCCGGTTATTTGAGCTGTGCGCTTAGGTTAGCGCGTCCCAACCAAGCCGAATGCCACTTTTTGTATGGTTAGACAAGAGAGGCAACGTACATGCATGGACGTACCTCCGCAGGAAATAATTGGGGGACTCGGACCACTCGAACCGTTTCCGTCTGTGGATTCTGATTCGACGCTCTGGTTAAAATACAGACTGAACTGTATCGCGTTCCAAACATGGTATCTAACGAAAAGTATATATAACGAAAAGTATATAACGAAACGTAAAGACTACGGTGCAGCAGACACGCTGTATTGTTAATAAGGCGGACTTGTGCCTCTCGCATAGGAAATGCACAGAAAAGTAATTGAACTACAGTGGTGTACACATGCACAGCTGCCGCCTCACCAAAGAACAACCCGAAGCTTATGCGCTGCCAGTTATTTAAGCGCTGTGAAAACAAGACAGAACATGCGTGTAAAGATTAGTGGACGTTCGTCAGGATTGCTTGTGTACAGTCAGATGAAAAAGGTAATACGAGGACACGGTAGCGTAAGAAGAAAAAGAAACACATATTTATGTGACATTGTGACGGAGATAAGGACGACGTGGACGAACACGCGATAAGGACATTTACAAAGAATGACGTACAAAAAACAAATGGGGTGAAGGTCGAGACAGTAGAACATTTGAGGGACTAAGAGAACGACGCCTCACAGGTTGCGATGCATCCTTTGGTTGGCGGTGTGCCGGCTATGGCGTTTACTCCTCGGCCAAGGTGGCGACTCAACCAGGTCCCGGAAGGCTCTACGTTCCACAAGTCGCCGCAGATGGCGTAAAAGTCAACAGCGGCGCGTTCCAGCTTCATGCACTGGGAGTGGATCTACCGACCTCTCTCTACACTCAAGTTATTTCTATGGAAGGGCGAGCACGTGAGTGGAGGCCGCCATTCACGCTATTGCACCTTTTACGTAGGGGCACCCTAGTCGGGGTCAAATTTCAGGGCAAAATATCCTTAATGCAAGCGAAGACTGCGTTTTCGCATAGTATTACATAGAATAAAATAACACTACCTCACTGCGTCCTCGACAGTTTCTCGCTAACACACTTGCTCTGGCAGCGCCCCGCGAATGTAAGGGCGGATGTAAGAGGAGGGCTCGTGGAGTTTACACAGCCCGGACTGGGTCTGTAACTACTGGCTGCCCGGAGGGCCCAGGCCATCGGGGAGGATATTCATCTTCCGGTGCCGACCTGGGTGGAGCCACCGACTGGTTGAGGGTGTCTTGGGACCTTCTTAAACTAGTCCCTCTGGCCTTACAATAAACTTCGTTGTATGCATGTATACTGTGATGTTTAGGACGGTTCGGCACTTCTGCTAGTGGGCAGTGGCGCAGAAAACAGACAGGGAGGCGTTTTTACACATTTATGTAACAAAGTGAAAGTTAACTCGAAGAAGACTGGTGTGGCTCTCGTCGCAAGGTACACCACAGCACGCGGGAAAAGAAACGGGTGAGAGGAGTCCCGTGCTCCAAGTCTCACGTTCCTCGGCGCGGTAGCGGCGTCCAGGAGATGCCTGGAACAGCGCGGGCTCAACTTCAGCCTCGGGCGCCTCGTTGAACACCCACGCGTGTCGGTAGCACGTGGCAGTCCCGTCCAGCACAGCACCGTCTGTGCCATGCCGAAATGCTGCTCAACACGGCTGCGGTGCGGCAGCTCAGCACTCGGCTTTCCTCGTTTCGCCCGTGACACCACCAGGCACAGCTCACGGCAGACAGGAACCAGCGGCCCACGCCCGAGCCTCGAACACCGCTGGGTACGGCTCGACACCGCTCGGCGGCCCTTGATCCAGCCAGTGGCCCGAACACTGGCACCTGGGACCTCGGAACCTCGGCCACCCTGGACCTCGCCCGGCTCTGCGGACCTCTGTACCTTGGCACGCACCAGGTATCGCCCGGTAGAAGCTCTCGCCCGTCCAGGAGCCTGGGACTGCACAGCGCCTGGCCCGAATTCTGCGAGCGCGCCTCGTGCCACCGCGCTCTTTCTCGTTTCTCCGCGCTGGTGGTTTGCGCTGACGTTTCCGTGGTATTTACTCATGACATATACATTACACAGAGTGTTTGTTGCGAGATGTTCTGTCACCTGTCTTTTATTTAGCGATTCTTGTTTTCCCTGACTACTTCAATGTGAACAGCGCATCGACATCAGTATTTTTGAATTCGAAATATGTGACGGCAGATATGCAACGTTTCACGGCGGTCAGGGCTTCTGATAACTCGCGGTGTTTTGTCTCGTCCTAAAGATTCCGTGAAAGTTAGAAAGTATACTCTTTTAATCGCTGTTTCCTACTGGCAGAATACGTTACAACGTGCCGTTTTTGGGCAGTTTAAACGCTTCCGCAGAGCGTAATCAGCGGCCTGCAGTGGAACGAAGCAACTATTGAAATTCCGGCAGGATGAAAACTCGTTCCAAGGCGCGAGCATGTTCGCACCGGTGAGTATGAACACATTGCTTCTGTTTGTTAGCGTTGGTTACGCGTTTCAAACGGCAACGACGGACTATAATTGTAAACATTCCGGGATGTCATGCTCTGCGACCGAAAAAGCAAGATTTCGCTTAGGCGACGCGTCTTCCCCGATGGCCAAGTTTTTGAGAGCACACAAATGCATTCTGGAAATTTATTGCTTGGCAACGAACATTGTATCTACACAAGGGCGGTAACAGCGATAAATAGGGCTACACGGAATACACTGCGCCTGCGACAGATGTTCCTACGTACGAGTTTCCAAAGCTGCGTGTCAAGAGCAAGGTTAGAGGTGTTTTACTTGGACGGTGTCTTTTGCACATTATTTAGCAACAGTCCTTTTTCCTGGATACATTTAGTGTGCAGTGCTCACAGAATGAAATGAAGCATGTAAACACCGATCGCTGCCAAATGCGCGGCTACTCGATATAACGATGGCACGGCACTTGGAATGGCAATTCGATGGGTCACAAAGTGATCAAGGTAGAAAGAAAAGTATGTCCGTTACGTAACCCAAAATTTTGACGCTTCGATCCGTGAGTAATGTGCAATATTCGAGTGTACCTTTGCTTTATTGTAAGAAACCAGCATGTCATACAAGGATATATATGCTTGCATTTTTATTTTTTTACAGTCTCCTGGACCTCTCTGCCAAACCCCATCATCCATATCCCACATGGTCGCATTGCATCACAATGGGCAAGACACTTGTTACCAAACATGGCTAAAGAAGCTACTTCCAGCACAGCAACAACCTTTATTAGGTATGTTTCCCTGTAAGTGCAAGAAATGGCAGTTTAATGAATTTCTGCGTATAATTTTGCCAAATCATGCTTCACACATTGTGCTTCTCAGTCACTGATGAATTCATGACTTGCTTCTTTTCAGGAATGCCATAGAACGACAGGATAACTGCCCTCGAAAGTAGACTCTGCAAACACGGTGAAATATTTGGATGTCTACAGCCTCTGATGCTGTATGTACTTATTGACAGCTCATCAGGTATCTTCTGAAGGTGTAATGATGGTCGTTCACAATTATTAGCTGCCTACTGTTCTCTATATTATAGAGTACACTAATGTTTTAACATGACCTCTGTGTATTAGTTATATCATGTCATACTGGTAATTGAGACAACACATGTTCTAGCCATGGCAGCTACGTTTTGGGGAGGTAAAATGCAAGAAGACGGATTTGCTTACTTGGACTGTGCGTAAGGAGGCCTGTGTTATAAAATTTAATCTGGAGTCTCTCACTATGACGTGTTTCATAACCGTACCCTTGTTGTAATTATAAAGCCCCAGAAATTTGCTGGTTCAATGCCGGCTCTCGCGGTCACATCTTTGACAGGTGAAAATGCTGGACGCCCACGCACTATGAATTTTCAGAGCATGTTAAAAAACCCCAAGTGGTCAATATTTCTTGAACACTCCATTTCAGCATGCCTCAATCATATCATGGTTTTGACACGTGAAAATTGCAAGAAAACACCAGAAATTGTTAGTTATAATAGAAATGAAGATGAGGGCTGTGGGTGGATACGAGTTCTTCCAATTTTTTTAATGCCTTGTGAGACATTCTACGAAGTGTGATTTCTTCTTGTCATAATTAGCTGCATTCAAATCACAGAAGCTCAAAAACAAAACAGGCCGAAGCTCTAGAAGGTGGCACTCACCTTTGCATATATGTGTAGCAGGATGTTGTAAAATTACTTACAGCAAAAGAAATTAAATCTGATGAGCACTACTTACAGTGAAAAAAGCATGAAGCATGTTAACGTCCTCATAATCCAACTTGTGTTCGTAGGATGCCCTGTCTTTCGTTATAGCAAAGCAGAATAATGTGTTTAATCTACCTACTTCTGCTATCCGCAACTAAATTAACATGGCTGCCTAAGTTTATAGTGCCTGCCTTTATCAATTCCAATGGCCTATGAAGCCAATGGAACAAAGTCGAGGAAATTGAGAAGCAAGTGAAAGCACACATGAATTTGACTTATGCACAATGTCATTAAGAAATTGAAAGCTGCAGCTCCTAAAACTGACAGGGAAAACAGGTATTTGCATTGTGTTAAAGCATAAATATAATGAAAAATGAATTACGCAGTAACAACAAACGCATAGAAAATAAATTACTTTTACTGCTCCATCACTGGCACAAATTTACACGAGGCCCTTACTAAAGTGCACAATTTTGTCGACAAAGATTGAGCATCCGCGATGGCTTACGTGCATTAACTTAGCAATACCACTTTGCTCTTTCCTCGCCATGTCGCCGATTACGCACCGCGCACGTATATGAAGATCGGGACTACCTCGAAAACGCCTGCATAGCTGCTAGGAAACAGTAACGACAGGATAAATTGTTTGCTTGAGTGCTATGTGCCAGAATAAAAGGGCGATGAAAAATGAAATTTTGTGTATGGAGAAAGCGACTGCCTCTTCCTTCAGTTTCTCCGTACATATATGCCAATGTTTAGCGAGTTTATAGACGGGATGAGGTGTACTACGCATGCATGATAGGCTTCGTTTAGAGTTGACTGCAAATTGTTAGCTCATGTACATACCCAAGTAGCACGCAACGTAGGGCCGATATTGATTTTATGGCGGCAATGTTCGGCCCATCCACGGCCTAATGTTGCCGACAGCGGGCCAGTATCGGCTAAGCCGCCGTCAATGAATGGCAACGTCGGGCTACTATAGCCACTGCCCCGCGGATATCGGCAGGCCGTCGACTGTAATGGGCAACATGGGGCCGCATATGCCACGTTACTGCCAACATCCGCGGAGGCGATGGCTTTCAACGGCAACTATGGCGCCGATTTTGCCTTTCTGCAGACAATACGGGCTGGCCGACGCCATTTATCGGCAACACTGTGCCAAGTATGCCACCTTAGAGCCCCCCTCGGCTGAGCCGATAACTTTCTCCGGCAAATGTGGCGCCGATTTTGCCGCTCATGAGTATCGCCTGAGGAATGGCGAATTTGGCGCGATATTTGCCTAGAAAGATTATTTCACAGGAAACATTGAGTCATTTTCGCAGTTCTGGAAGCAACGTCGACTACCTAGGTTATAACAGTCATCACCCGTGGCACTGCAAACAGGGGATATTTATATGAGAGGCAAGGCGCGTAAGAAGGATTTGTAGCAACAACGCGGATCACGTTCACCGCTTAAGCAATTTAAAGGCAACCTTAGCTGAACGAAATCATCCGCACCACGCGCTAAACAAGGCATACAATGACGCGCGTCAACTAAATAGCACAGCAGCACTAGATAAAAGAGGCCCTAAAGAGCAGGCAAACCAGCCGCTAGCACTGATAACAAAATATTCCAACCCGGTTCCAAACATAAATAATATTCTTCGCGAATGCCATTCAATATTAACAAGCAACGATCGCCTTAGAAAAGCCTTTCCCGAAATACCAAGAATCACCTACCGCCGCTATAGAAATTTTAAGTACCTGTTATTACATTCCAAAGTAAACACAGAGCGCACCGCCTGCGTAATAACTTGCTCCCGTCCCAGATGCATGACTTGTAAACATATTCAAAATGATCTTAGAGTTAAAAGCACGTGAAGTAACTATGTCCATCATATAAAATCAACCTTCACTTGCACTGGTTCAAACGTTATTTACATATTGGAATGCTCCTTCTGTCACAAGCAATACATCGGCGAAACTGGTCAACCAATTAATGTTAGATTAAACGGGCACCGCTCGGACACCGCGAATAACCTGCCGAAGGCAGTAGCACAACATTTTAATATGGGAGGTCATAATTTTGACGAACTCTGCATACTCTAGCCAAACTTCGGCTCACCGAGGGCCAGAAAATACAGGGAATCGAATCTCCTATACACGTTCAATACCCTCCAGCCTACAGGCATAAACCTTTCAAAGGGAACCCTGGAGTCCATGATGGGGTTTAACAAAGACGACAAATCGGTAAGGCATGTACAAGCTACAATGTTTCTTCCTGAAAATCTACTTCCAGGTGTGGATTCCCCGTCCACTTAGATAAGAAGAGCGCTAAGCAGTGTAGTCATATGTTTAGTAACAAGCTTTCCGTGAAATGCAGTGTTGGTGTGGGGCAGGTGGTACGGGGTGGGATGGGGGACACATGGGATAGGTGCAATGCCTGTACCTAGCTTATGTGTTCCTTTCTTCGTCCGGCTTTCTGGGGCTGAACATAAAATGCATAGTCAAGGTATGTATCACGAACGGATCCTTTGGAAGCTTTAGTTCTAGCCATGCGTATTAGTCCCTAACACCTGTCACACAGCTTCCCCTACACCCTAACCCCCATTCTTTTCTCTTTTTTGCACGTGCCGCTGTTCTCCTCTCCTTATGTAGACAGGGGAGATCGTGCAACGCGTACATAAACAAACCCTGGAGAAGGCAGTCGCTGTCCTGACAAGTCCACTTGTTGAAACATTGGCTCCCGCGACATTAGCCATCTGTTTGTCGAAGGCTGGTATAGGGATTCGCCGCTAGATCTCAGCACCGGACAATCGGGCGGCGCCCGTATAAAAAAAATTAAAAATACACCCAAACGTGCTTGTATAGTTCCCCATAACTCACCGCTCATCCATAACCCGACGTATTAATTTAACTCGCTCAACTTTCTGCCCTTTTAATTTAGCTCGTTGCTCGTCACGTCATCATTTCTGTCCTGCTCTACCCGCCCAGCAACCAGGTTCATGCCTTCACTTCCTAGCCCGTACCGCGTGAAACACGGGACAGCTTATGGCCGACCATAAATCTGCAGTGCAAAACAGCTTGCCAGTAGCAATGCTATGGGAACAGATAACAAAGCGGACGTGTAATGTTTTGCTTTTGGTGGTCTGCAAGAATAACGAACCCCGAGGCTCCTTAGTGCAGAAAACCGCAACAGCATGGTGAATGAGTAATGAAAATAAGGAACATTCTCAAAAGGGTGGCGTATGCCTCAAAGAAAGTTTCAATGTGGTCGAGAACACGCGCACGAACAGGACACTTATGCACATCTGAATGTTCAGCTGCGCGGAGTCATTACACCACTACAAGATGTCGCAGATTGCCTGCGGTAGTTGTGCTGATACGCCCAGAAAAATAGTGTGCGAGTGCTGAAGCATGCACGTAACTTCCACAGCTGGAACTGAAATCTCATGACCGCGATGCGACAGTGAATTAACGCGCGACAACGGTTGCCCTACAACACGCGATATAACTTGTGTATTGCTATATTTACGACGCGCGTAAAATACCCCACACAGTTGTAGAGGCTCTATAGTCATTACCCATAACGGCCAAACGACAGGATGGTGGGAACAAAGCGATTGCAACCTTATTCAGTAATCGGTCTAAACACGCGCATAGCCCGCTTAATGTTTCGGATGCATGCATACAAGGTGTTCTGAACAATAAAACCAAATTTGCGTTGCTTGTTTGAGTTGATGAGTGCAACTGTCTTTCGGCTTACATAGCAACAATTCTCATTATATTATATATTTATTTAGCGGCAAATACTTTCATACACCGAAAACATTATAGAAAGGAGTGTTCAGTACACATATACAAATGTGCAGTAATAATAGATTTTCTAAGAATACAAGCTAACAAAATACTGTGTCTAGAATGCCACTTTTGAGTTCATTCCTGCGATGGAGGCCGGTAGGTGATTCCATTCTCTGCTGGTGTGGCGGATAAAACAGTCGGTATGTAGCTTTGCTCGGCAAAGCGGGACATCAACCTCAAAGTTGTGCTCGAGGTGTGATATGTACTCAGGTTGATGGAAGAGGTGGCTTTTTAACTCCTCATAAATTTTGTGAAAGAGACAAAGAGAAACACATTTACGATGTAAAGACACATTAGATACTGGTAGTGTGTTCTTCATTGTAGATACACAAGCGTAGCGGGAGCAATTACAAAAAGCGAAAACCGGGCGGCACGATTCTGAACATATTAGTGTGAGTACGGTCTAACTGCGGTCCATGCTACAGTATGCATATTCTGTAGTGAAGAGGAGTGCCTGGCGATGCAGCCGTATCACAAGTGCTGCGCCAGACCAAAGCTCGAAACTGGTGGCCAGCTCTTACGGAGACGCTGCCTGCTGTTCTTGGGTGCCATTATTATCTCGCCTTATATTCGTGGCTCGTGGATAGATTTCGTGGTTCGTAAACCATAGTTTTTGCAACACCAGTTAAGTTGAAGATCAAATTGCTGAGCTTAATAGGATTTTCCCATTTGTTGGCAGTGCCCACCCGCTCATACGATTCCAGCCAGTCTTCAACGTCTTTTTCGTCCTTGCCGCTGTAAATCTCAGGATCGCGCTGACCCTGGGCACCGGCACATAGCACTGCTGGCGAAGCCTGAGGGGCTGTCTGGCTGGCGTCATCGGGCATGGAGGATGGAAGAGTTCGAGTTGTTAATTCAACATCTGTCAGATGTTGAATAAAAATATCATTGAATTTAAATTGAGAGTGGGGGAAGCCGCAACACCTCCACCAAAATGTAAGGCGAGATATTAATGGCACCCAAGAAGAGCAGAAAGCGTCTCGGCAAGAGCAAGTCACCAGTCTCGAGCTCGGGTCTCGCACAGCTTTGGCGATACGGCTGCAGCGTCAGGCATTACTCTTCACTAAATTTATAGTTTCCGGCGTACTAAAGTTCTATGCAGAATTCAAAGAAGAGGGCGCTTTAGAAAAAGTGCGTCGCAAGTAGTGAAGAGTGCAGTTAGCATTGCGCGTCACATAATCAATGTGTATGTTCCAGGAGAGGTAGTTAGTGATTCTAATTCCAAGGTATTTGGAGGAGTTGACGGAATTCAAGGGATTTGGCACTGCCACAAGCGCCGGTCGCGGTGGCAGCGGCAAACCCCGGCAGGAGCAGCAGGCAACGGGGACTGGACCATGGGCAGCTGAGGAACCAGAGCGCAGGAACCGAGGAGCAGCACAGGAGACCGGACAGCGGAAGGAGGGATGACCCCCACACAGCACGCAGGGTTGGCCGATACTGAAAGCTGTGCAGCAGCCGACAAGGGGGTGGGAGAGAGAAGAGAAAGACACCGCAGTAACCGGGCGGGTGTCCGGCTGCTTTGGCAAAGGTCAAGTGAGAGATGGACGGTCAGGCCAACACAGAATTTGATTTTAGCCAAAAGGCCGAGAAGTGATAACAACAAACTATGCTGCAATTTGAAGCCACCATTAATGACCAATGAGTAAGTTCCGCCGCATTGCCAAAAATTTGAGCTCTCCGGCAAGCGCGTGTCGTGTGCATGCAGGAGAGCGGTGTCCTGTGTGTCTCCTTTATTTACGACGCCGGAGAAAGTGTGAACTGCGGTGCCCAAACGCGATAACTGCACTTTCTTCGGCAGAAGTTTACTGGACTGCAACTATACTTTCATTCGCGCGTCTTTGACGTCGTGCACAGCAACACAGTGGTCGGTCGAAAAATGTTGTGACGGTAGTACACTTGGAGACCCAAGAAAGTGCCAACACTTGTTTTGCACATCTTTCTTTTTTATTATTCTTATTATGATTGCTATTATTATTTCGTTATCCGACGGGAAAAAACACACACGGATCACCTGATCGACAGAATCGACTTCATCAAAGCGTAACTGATGGCAACCACATGGCCTGCGTCACGTCATCTAACATGGCGTCCCCCATGCATACGCGAAGACGCGTGCGTCGGTTACACGTCAGTGAGTCTCGTCCGCGTCTTCATAGATTTCCGAGGGGTATGACTGCTATGTTGGCACGTACGAGTCGCAAGCGCGACGGTACCGCGTCTGCCAAGCGCAGAAACAGCCCGAGCAACCCGCGCGACCGAGAGTACCGACAACGCTCGCCGTTGTCGCAAGCATGCACGGAAGTAATCGCCTGAGGGGCTGCTTGAGTGCATTTTCTTCTTTCGTGCTTCCATTTTACAAAATAGAGAGCGATGGAATTGAAATTCCTTTCCTAGAATGTAAACTGTGAATGTGCGTCGTTATGCGCATCGGTGTGCGAAGAAGCCAGTGCGCATTTTATAAAGCTCGGCGGGGGGTCAGACTTTCCCGTGAACCTCCACTACGGTGTCTCTCATAATCATGTGGAGGTGTTGGGACCCAAAATGAATCTAACATCAAAATGAGTCAATCATTCGGCCGCCGCATTTCAAAGTAGGTGAAATGCCACCTAAGAGCCGTGAAATACGCGACGACACTGCATGTACATCACAAAATCCAAGGCGTTTGGGGAGTCAACCCAATTCCTCTTACTTTGTGTGTAGCAGCATTATGTGGTTTCCCGATGCTACACTGCCAGTATAGGGATATACATGTTTAACCACAAGCAGGTGCAGCGCCGTGTCAGTAGGGTAGCCGAGGATAAATAAGCGCAATCGAGAAAAATGCCAACGCTTGTGCGTGTGCCTGACGAGACACTCCATTCGTTTCCAACCTCATGCATTCGACATGGTCGTACTTGAAAAAAATCCAGGGCTGCGCAATATCGCGGTACAAGAGTATCGCGATAGTATTTAAGCGATACTATGGAGTGTGTGTATTGCTGTATCGAGATACACTTGAAAAACGTATATGTATGTCGGCAGTGAAATACTGCTACGGTGTATTGCTCGTATCGCGATACTATATACAGGACACGGGTATCTCGTTACTTTTTGTTTTGCTCCCGGGAATGAGCTGAGACGTATTCCCAATCACGTGTTTCCACGCGGAAATTTGATGCCGTTCCGCTTTGTCAGCCCCCGCTTGCGGGGGGCGGGGGGCAGGTATATTTAATGTAATCATACAGTACAATTTTTTGTAAACTGTACATATGTCCTCATTAACGATTACGTACAGTGTAAGCCTCCCTTGTAATAACCTTAAAGGCACTCATAGTACTGTGATAAAATAATGAATACATTGGAAGTGTCCATGCGCTGGGACATTTCAAATATTATGCGACACTTCATAAATGTATTTACGGTGTATGAACATTCCCGACGTACAAAAAGTATTTCAGTATCAGTACTGATACATCTTCGTTCCGGAATGCTTTTTTTCGCCTTTATTCAAAGTTATCTCTGAAATATCCCGTTCCGTCAATTACAAATGTATCTCAGTATCTAATTTTCGCTTCCAAACCGCGTATTTGCACATCTGTATTCCGGAATACTTTTTCGGAATATAGCACCAAATATAGCAGCTTGAGGCCCCTGTCGATGGCGTCATCAAGTACGGTGGAGTCGACGCTAACGACCCGAAATACCACGGGGCTTCCGGGCCTAGCCTAGCCGAGCCGAACCTCCGATCGGTGTGTGTTCCGCTCCGTCCTTATTTCGGTTGCGATCGCGGTTTGCGCACTCTGGTCGCGGTTTTCGTCTCCAGTGGCGGCACGGCAATGCGCCCTACTCCCAGGGGTGCCCTTTCGGGCGCCGTCGCAGGGGGGTTTTTTGCTGTTTGTGGTACCGCTGCTTTGAGGTGGGAACAAAACCCCGCTTAAGCAGCCGGATCACCTCTACCACCTCGGGTGGGCAGCAGCAACAACTGCTTCTCCGGTGTGCTGGTCGGCCTTTGGCATGGCGTCGCCTCCACCTACGACAGTGCCGACAGTACCTACGGTACCGACGGGACAATACCGACGCAATGCTCGTTCGTGCAAGCGCACAGGGAAGTACTCCCCTGCTGGGCTGTTGAGTGCCTTTGCATCGTTTCGTGTTTGCATTGTACGAAAAGAGAGCGGTGGATTTGAAATTCAGTGTCCCTAGTGGTCCCCACTCAAACCCAGAGCACGTGACGCCCTGTCTTCAGATTGGTGTCCTATTAATTTTCTGAGCCAGTTCCACACTTTTTCTCCTATGCTAGCGTCGGCAGCAGCTGTACGCGTCTCACTATCCGCTGTTTGACTCCTGTCTAACTTGCTTCCGCTATGCTGTGCGACGCTATTTTTTATCAGTAGAGTACAAGGATGGCGTAATAGTACATGTACGTTTGCGCCGCGCCGGATGTTGCAAACGCATGCACCACGCTCCACTGGCCGTGCGCCTCTTGTGCACTCCACTGCGCTATGCAGGCTTGCCTTTTTCTAGCCTGGCCTTTTCAGTCGAAGCTGACAGAGCGACGAAAATTTCTTTGGCTAGAAAAGGTACACAGCTTCATTGTAAAGCGAGAGTGTCAGACAACCTTGAAGACGGTTTTCTCCGCATCATTTCCTACCAGCCTCGTAGACATCTAAAATCAGCAGCTGTCTTTCGAAGTTGGGAGGTGGCGGGTCCAGGCAACCTGGACACACCACCGGTAGAACCGTGCATGAGTGTAGCTACACCACATATGGATATGAGGGGTGCATTAGTTGCACAATGGACTATCACTGCTAACTCGTTGGTTGCAGGGAACAGTTCGGCACAGTATCACTCCAATTCCGGCTGTAAAGTTTAATCTTTACACCCACATGCGACCCCCACATGCAGGCACCGTTTACTGGCAGCAGATTGAGGCGCGCCCTGTGGACGAACCGCCAATCAGCAAACCTGGTGAAGACGCCGGATAGCATAAAGTGGGAGCTCGCGGGATCAGCGGCCGCGCACGCCATCACCTTTCCCTGGTTGGGTCGGCCGTGGAGGGACCGGTCCCGGCGAGCGGAGAGGACTGCCCGGAGTGCGCGAACGACCTCGCGGCGACGATTGGAAGTTAAGGGGACGTCGCCGCAGGTCAAGCGCACGTTTTCCGGGTCGAGCCCCCAGGCGGCCTGGACACGACGGGAAGCGTTTCGCGCCTCCGTCCAGACCGACCGCAATTGGGTAGCGGGGGCCCGAAAGTCGCCCTCCACGTCGACGTTGAGGTAACCCTCGACGTCGACCTGCGCCACGTGTCGGTTGAGACGCTTCGCAACCAGCGAATGCAGGTCCTGAAACGCAAGGTCACGGAGCTCACGGTCCGCCGTCGTGAGAAGCTTAAAGGCGTTGTCTATACGGCAAGCGTCACTGAGCTCGGCCGCCACCGGGATCGTGGCAGCCCCGCTCTTGGCACTGCCGTATAGATAATCGTTCGTCGCGTTTTCCGGCAGGTACAGCGTGCGCTTCAGCAGTGGCCAGAGCGCCTCGTCCAGCCGCCTCCACTCCGCCTTGCCAAGGTCGCCGCTCCTCTTGGTGAAGTTTAGCGCCGGAAAGACAAAGGTCCGGACAGCGTCCAGACGCTGCCACGGCGCCAATGCGAAGGGCGCGCCCCTTCGCAATGGCCTCATCGACGGTCTTGATGTCGGAGGCCAGGATGCGGAAGCCGACCGGGCAGCCCAGGAACCGCTGCGACTCGAAGTCTGCCAGCGACCGCGAACTGCGTCGGCCGCGTCCCCACCGGCGTTTTGCCGCTCAGGTGGATCGAGCAGCACTTCACCGGATTGAGGGACAGGCCGATGGAAGTCGCCATCTCCTCGATGCGATCTATCCGATCCTGAAGCTGAGCCGGGGAGGAGGCCAGAGGGGTGAGATCGTCCGCGTAAGCCACGATGTGGCTGCGGCCGTCGCCCTGCACAGCCCTGATGATGGGGTCCACCAGCAGGTTAAACAACAGGCCGCTGAGGGGGCAGACTTGGCAAATCCCTGCCGAGATGGAAATCGACGCGGACTAGCCCTCGGCCGCCATCAAGCTAGTCCTGTTGTCCCTGTACAGGTCGCTCACCACCTCGGCAAAGACTTCTCCAGTCCCGGCCGCCCGCAATGCGGCGAGCACCGCCTGATGGGCATTTGTGAAATCAAGCATTGCAGCGCACAGGTCGAGGCTCCCTCTGCGGGCGTCGTCCAGGCGGCGCTGGAAGACGTAGTTGTGCTCAAACACACCGTCGTAGGGCAGGAAGCCCTTCTGTCAGTGTGAGAGCACACCGAACTCCAGCGCCCACGCCTATAAATGTGCCACCAGGCACTTGGTGTACAGCTTGGAGGCCGTACAGCCAAGGGCGATGGGACGCCAGTTGCTCGGCACGGCGGGGTCACCCTTCTTGTAGATGAGCACAGTGCGCGATGTCCGCCAGTCGTCCGGCGTGCGCCGGTGGTGGAGGCAGACGTTAAACAAGGCAGACAGCAAAAGCCCCTCGGGGTCCTGCCTATCCACTATGGGCACCGATCGCCAGGGAGATGACGAAGAAGAACGCTCTGGCGCACGTGGTTTTTCGGAACGGCTCGCCGCCATTAAAGAAGGTTCTGGCCTTTTCTCGTTGGACCTCTTGGCATCTTCGTTACATTTTTCTGGTGGAGGTGCTGGGTAAATGATAGCATCGCAGGAGACGCAGCGTACTTCTGACTCGACTCCTGTGAGTAGTCCCGGTGAGGTCACCCCTGTACACGTACGCACTAGCCGTCGTATACAAGGGCTTCAACCTGAGCACGGTCTGTTGCCTGATCATTCCCGGAGGATGAACCTGAACCCGCAGACCCCCGCTGCCAGTGTTGCCCCGGTCCAGCAGTACATTGTCAGCCAGCCACAGACCCCGATTGCATTCCATGGTGATCCTACTGAAGACGTTGACGATTGGCTGGACCACTTCGACCGGGTCGCCGCGTACAACGGATGGAACGAACGCGGCAAGTTGCGGCGCGTGTACTTTGCGCTTCAAGACTCTGCGAGGACTTGGTTTCACAATCACGAAGCGACACTGACTACATGGGACGAATTTCGACGCCAACTGGTCGCCGCGTACTCAAACGCCGACACCAAGGAGAAAGCGGAGCTGGCGATTCAGTCTAGATTTCCAGCGCCGAACGAGAGTGTCATGACGTATACCGAAGATATGGCTCGCCTCTTCAGACGTGCGGATGCATCAATGACGGAAGAAGGGAAGGTGAGACATCTCATGCGAGGAGTTAAGCAAGAGATATTCGCAGATCTTGTGCGAAATCCACCGGCAACGCTTACGGACTTCCTGACTGAAGCGACAGCGACGAAAAGGGCCCTTCGAGAACGTACCAGGCAGTACAACCGCAGCGTGATGGAACTTTCGCATGGGACTCCTGCGTGCAATAACATGGAGGACTTGCGTGAGTTGATTCGTGTTGTGATCAGAGAAGAGCTGCAGAAAATGCGGACAACCGATGCGCCGACTCCGCGATTATCTGTGGCGGAGATTGTGCGCGAGAGATTCGTCAAGCAGTTCATGTTCCAGGCTACGAGGTACCTCAGCGCTCCGAGGCACCTCAACGCTACGAAGTACCTCAACGCTACGAGGTACCCCAATGCTGCGACGTACGCCCCAGCTACGAGGCACCGCAACCACCGGAACAGGCTCGGATGAGTTAGCGGAAGCCATACAACGACCGTCGCTGTACGTCGCCTCAAACGTCACGCACCCCGGATACACCGAAGCAGTATTCAGGCGTCGCAGTCCGCAATTCGGCGATGAGTCAAGGCCCAGGAAGTGCGACGTCTGGCGGGCCCCTGATTACAGGCACCTGTGCTTCCATTGCGGAGAGGCTGGCCACGTCTACAACATGTGGGTTTCCGCCAAATGCACCCCGCCGGAGGCCTGGTGAGCGACCTGCAGAGATAAAGAACTTCATCGCGGGCCGAGATTATTCACTGGAGCATCGAAGGCACGAACCCCGTTCGTCGTCGTCTGCTAGATACCGATCGCCGAGTCCCGTGTCTCCTCGTGACGCTCGCCGACGTCGTTCACCCAGCCCTGCGAACACGGGAAACTGAGTCCGGCGACCTCCGGAGGTGAGGCCGCTGACGCCGACTACATCGAATATCCTCCATCACGCCGACAACGACGACAGCAGACTACCGACCAGGCACACTCGGATGTTCAAAGGCAAGTAGATACTGGCAGATATACTGGTTATAATAGACGACGAAAAAGTTACAGCCTTAATCGATACTGGTGCGGACAGCTCGGTCATGAGCGGGGAGCTTGCATCAAAGTTGAAGAAAGTTTGTACAAAATGGACAGGGTCGCAGATCCGCACCGCTGGAGGTCACTTACTGGTTCCTGTAGGCGGATGCACGGCTCGGGTAAAAATTCGAAGATCTACGTACGTCGGGTCCTTCATTGTGTTGCCCAGTTGCTCGAGGGACTTGATACTAGGAATGGACTTTTTGCAGTCGAACAACAGATAAGGTAATAACACATAATAAATTTGGAAAAATCAAGCGTCACCTTCTCTACAGTGAAAGCTATAGCAAATGACCCTGGCACCGACAGTAACACAGACAACGCCCTGCGAATTGTCGCCGAAAACGTAACAGTACCGCCAAGAAGCAGCCTGCTGACCTTGGTAATGTGCGACGCATTCGACGGCTGCGAGGGCATCGCTGAGGCAAACAACCCGTTACTGTTGGAGCGGAACCTTTGTATTGCGCGAGGCCTCGTTCAGCTCCAGAACCGACGTTCACTGGTGCTGCTGACGAACTTTAGTAACGAATATCAACGCGTTCCGCAAGGCACAGCTGTTGCCTTTCTCCAGGAAATTGCTGACTTCACTGATCTCGCCTCGCTAGGAACTGTTTCACACTGTACGTCCCAAGATGTTAACCTGAGCAGTCGTATTCAGATAAACACAGACTTACAGGAACCACAGAAACAGCAACTGCTAGACCTTATCAGTGACTTCTCTGACTGCTTCGCTACTGAGTCAAAGGTTCGGTGCACTTCCGTTACGAAGCATCGGATCTTCACAGACGAGTCAGCGCGCCCTGTTCGCCAGCATCCGTACCGCGTTTCGTCCACAGAGAGAGATGTGATGAAACGCCAAGTAGAAGAAATGCTACGGGACGACGTCATTCAGCCGTCCATGAGTCCATGGGCGTCACCCGTCGTTTTAGTTAAAAAAAAGGACAACACACTACGTTTTTGTGTAGACTACCGGCGGCTTAACAGTGTCACCAAACGCGACGTCTACCCCCTGCCGAGGATCGATGACGCCTTGGACCGTTTACGGCACGCCCAATTTTTCACGTCATTGGACCTCAAGTCAGGGTACTGGCAGATAGAAGTAGATGAACGCGACCGAGAAAAAACGGCGTTCGTGACACCCGACGGATTATATGAATTTAAAGTGCTCCCATTCGGCCTGTGTTCGGCACCGGCAACGTTTCAACGGATGATGGATACAGTTCTCGCCGGACTTAAATGGCAGACGTGCTTGGTCTATTTAGATGATGTCGTCGTGTTTTCAAGTACGTTTGATGAACATCTAGAACGGCTCAAGCAGGTCCTCATTGCTACCAGGAAAGCAAATTTAACTATCAAGCCTGAAAAATGCTACATTGGCTTTCGGGAGTTAAAGTTTCTCGGCCACGGAGTCAGCTCGCATGGTGGTCAACCGGACCCCGAAAAACTTGCTGCCCTCGCGGAGTTTCCACGTCCAACAGACAAGAAGGCAGTTCAGCGGTTCTTGGGTCTCTGCGCATACTACCGTCGTTTCGTCGAAGGCTTCTCAAGGATTGCTGAACCATTAACGCGACTAACACGCCAAGATACACCCTTCGAGTGGACCGAAGCGCAACAGGACGCTTTCACAGATTTGCGAAACCGCCTACAAAGCGCCCCTATACTGGCGCATTTCGACGACAAGGCAGACACGGAGATCCACACCGACGCTAGCAACGTGGGCCTCGGGGCTGTCCTCGTCAAGTGGCAAGACGACTCCGAACGGGTAGTAGCTTACGCGAGCCGCAGTCTTACGAAGGCGGAGGTCAACTACTCCACGACGGAAAAGGAGTGCTTGGCGGTGGTATGGGCTATCGCCAAGTTCCGGCTTTACCTTTACGGCAGACCTTTCCGCGTAGTAAGCGACCATCACTCACTGTGTTGGCTTGCGAATCTTAGGGACCCGTCAGGCCGCCTTGCTCGCTGGAGTCTCCGCCTTCAGGAATACGACATCACAGTGGTATACCGGTCAGGACAGAAGCACGGCGATGCTGACTGCCTCTCACGTGCGCCTCTACCTTCGAAGCCAGATGACATCGAGCAAGATTTCCCGTTTTTCGGCGCAGTCGATACAGTCGAAATGGCCGGCCGCCAACGCGAAGACACTACGTTGCTACCCATTATCAGATACCTTCAGGGTGCCGACGTTGTCGTGCCGCGTCCTATATCACGAGGGCTTACTACTTACTGCCTCCGCGACAACGTTCTTTACAAGAAGAACTTTGACAACAGCGAAGAAACGTACCTGCTTGTCGTCCCAGCTTCTCTGCGCGACGAAGTAATGCAGGCGTGCCATGACGACCCGTGTGCCGGTCACCTAGGGTTCACGAGGACGTTAGCGCGCATACGCCAAAAGTGCTATTGGCCGCAGCTATTCACCTCCGTTCAACACTACGTCAGAAGCTGCCGGGATTGTCAGCGACGCAAGGTGCCACCTTTAAAACCTGCTGGTCTTCTGAAACCCCTGGAACCTCCCCACGCACCATTCCGGCAGGTTGGAATGGATCTCCTTGGTCCTTTCCCCACATCGTTCACAGGAAACAAATGGATAGTCGTCGCAACCGACAACTACACGGTATGCGGAAACCAAACCTGTTCCCCGTGCAACCGCTACAGAAGTCGCCACGTTTTTTGTGCATGACATCGTCCTACGTCATGGGGCCCCTTCCGTCTTAATAACGGATCGAGGGACAGCGTTTACTGCTGAATTAATCCGGGAAATCGTCACTCTAACCCACACGAACCATCGGAAAACTACGGCCTACCATCCGCAAACTAATGGATTAACGGAACGCCTCAATAGAACTTTGGCCGACATGCTCTCAATGTACGTTGACATACAGCACAAGACCTGGGACCAAATTCTCGCATATGTGACGTTTGCCTACAATGCGGCGGTGGAGGAAACCACGCGATTCACCCCGTTTTAGCTCGTTTATGGACGCCATGTTACAGCGCCTTTAGATGCCATGCCACCTGTCGACAACGGAACAACGAGAAGCGACACCGCCGAAGACATCGTACAGAAAGCTGAAGAAGCCCGACAGCTTGCTCGCAACGGCATCCGTGATCAGCAGAGCGTCGACGCCCGCCGTTATAACAGTGGAAGAAGGCACATCCAATACGAACCCGGCGACGCCGTGTGGGTGTGGACGCCTTTCCGTCGTCAGGGCCTATTGGAGAAATTATTGCGGCGATACTTCGGCCCGTACAGGATCGTCCGACGACTTAGCGACGTAAACTACGAGGTCGTCGCCTAGGGTACTACCTTGAGCTCGAGCCGACCGCGCCCACGACCAGAGACTTTTCACGTAGTACGGATGAAGCCGTACTACGCTCGCAGCAACTGAACGCGTGAAGAACTTTCTCCGCCCTCTTCCTTTTTCTGTCTCTCCCAGCTCAACCAGCGACCGGGACGGTCGCTTTTCATGGGGGGAGTAATGACGCGCAGTAAGCTGCCTATCCACTATGGGCACCGATCGCCAGGAAGATGACGAAGAAGAACGCTCTGGCGCACGTGGTTTTTCGGAACGGCTCGCCGCCCTTAAAGAAGGTTCTGGCCTTTTCTCGTTGGACCTTTTGGCATCTTCGTTACAATATGTTATTCCATCAGCTCCTGGACAACCCGGAACCCCGAAGATGGTAGTTCCGGGGTCCGAGGGGCACGATGACCGCCAGGCGACCGGGCTGAGAGAGGCAGGCAAGGAAAGGTTGTTGGCGCTTGCCACATCCTCTCCAGGCCCATTCGAAGTCGCCTGGCCCTCGCTGGTGGGCCGGTAAGTGCTTCTGGTCTGGAAGGTCCCGGACGGGTAGCTCCCTCTATGCCATGTCGGCTCCCTCTCAGAGGCACGCATGCGGCATCGCTGGTCGCGGCCTGGGGATCCCTACATCCGTGCACCGTAGAGGGGCAGTAACTTCAACCTTCTCCGGTGCACGAATCGCCAGTCGGCAAACGACATGTATTGCCGGTGTACATGAAATGACTTGCAGGGTTAGCCGCGACACAGGCCATGGCCTTGCTCTGCTTAGGCCGTCTGGAGAGCGCCGCCGATAGAGCGCACCAATTGACGACGATTGGAGGCTGTGAACGTGTGGTTGTCCCAGGTGATGCGTGGAAACGGCACGCGTAAGACGCTTTAGTCTAGGATATGTCGTATATCTCGTCTAAAGTCCGTGTTGGTGCACATAAAGAAGACGTTTCCTGCACGTCTTCGAAGCGTCATCAAAAAGCTGGTCTTACATCGGCTTGGGGGAGCCTCCAATAATCCCGGTTACCGGGATTTCTGAATCCGTTTAAAGACTTACCAAAGACATCATCGAAAAGCTGTTCCTGAAACGTTAGCAGTAATCGGAAAAAGAAGCAGCAATAGCGCTCGGGAACGGGGCGCGCCCGCCAAAATGTTGATCTGGTTCTACCACAAAGGCCATCCTGCCTTTGTGGTAGTAGCTGCGACCTGCTATGTTACCAGCTGCACCATCAGCTTTTCAGTGCTGCAGAGTGGGGGTAGTTCCAGCAGGATAGTTTCGTAGTTACGTCCTAGGAAGTAGTCCTGGCATCGCGCTTGCCAGGAACCTTTTTTCTCGTGATTAAAGGCATCAGCACTCAGTGCAACAGAGCAAAATAGTGCGTATCTTTCTACAGTGAAGGATAGACAATTTCTTGTCAAGCCCCAGCAAGCACACAAAGGATTTAAGACGTCTTGAAAACGGATATCCGAGACGTTAACGACGTCGCAGACACAGCACGCGTAAGAAGTTTCACACCCTCAGAATGTAAGCTAACGCCTTAGGCTTACAAATAATCAAAAGACATTTTTTGCACCCCTAAGGCATTAACTCTGTGGTTCTGAAGGTGTCAAAGGGATCATAATTTTGTGGGGCACCCCCATGCGCGGACGCCATCCCTGCCTTTGTGGCAGTAGCTGCGACCTCCTATGTTACCAGCTGCACAATCAGCTATTCAGGTGCTGCAGAATGGGGAGTAGTTCCAGCCGCATAGTTTCGTAGTTACGTCCTAGGAATCAGTCCTGGCATCGCGCTTGCCTGGAACTCTTTTTTTTTTCGTGATTAAACGCATCGGCTCTCATTGCAACAGAGCAAAATTAGTGAAGTAAGGTAAGTAAGGTTGTCATGAATACAAAAATCAACTAGCATGTAATTTGCGGAGTATGAAGCAAATCTACCAAAAATAGTAATGAGATATCTTTCTACAGTGAAGGATAGACTTTTTCTTGTCAAGCCCCGCCTAGCACACAAAGGATTTAAGACGTCTTCAAAACGGATATCCGAGACGTTAACGACGTCGCAGAAACGGCACGCGTAAGAAATTTTATTCTAGGCTACGTCGTATATCTCGTCTAATGTCCGTCTTGTTGCACATAAACGACACGTTTCCTGAAAGTCTTTGAAACATCATCAAAAAGCTGGTCTTTTCGAGGGCTTGGGGTGCCCCCAATAATCCCATTTACCGGGATTCCTGAATCCGTTTAAAGACTTACCAAAAACGTCATCAAAAAGCTGTTCCTGAAAGGTTAGCCGTAATCTGAAAAAGAAGCAGGAATCATGCTCGGGAACGGGGCGCGCTCACCAAAATTTTGATCTGGTTACCACCCTCAGAATGCAAGCTAACGCCTTAGGAGTAGAAATAACCACAAGACATTTTTTGCACCCTGGAGGCATTAATTCTGTGGTTCTGAAGGTGTCAAGGGGATCATAATTTTGGGGGGCACCCCCATCCGCGGATGCTGTCCCTGCCTTTGTGGTAGTAGCTACGATCTGCTATGTAACCAGCTGCACCATAATCTTTTCGGTGCTGCAGAGTGGGGGTAGTGCCAGCCGAATACTTTCGTAGTTACGTCTTAGGAAGAAGTCCTGGCATCGCACTTGCCTAGAACTCTAGTTTTTCTCGTGGTTAAAGGCATCAGCACTGAATGCAACAGAGCAAAAATAGTGCAGTAACGTAGGTACGCAGTTTTCGAAAAAGGCTCTCAGCATTTAATTCAAAATTGGTTGTCATGAATACAAAAATCAATCTCGCATGTAATTTGTAGACTATGAAGCAAATCTACCAAAAATAGTAATGACATATCTTTCTACAGTGAAGGATATACAGTTTCTTGGCAAGCGGCCTAACAAGGAGGCCTCTGTGCCAATGATCACGAAGTCGAAACACTGCTACATCAATATTTTACTGAGAAACTCACTTCTGCAAGATCAAAAAAAGAAGAAAATGAGAAATGTGAGAAAAATAAAATCAGAGATGTTCAACAGGAACTGCAGAAGAAATACTTTAAATACATTTGGAACTTATGAACGGCTAGAGGCTTACAGAAAGAGCACTAGTAGTCACTCAATAATCAACAGCCAAACGACTATGCACTTTTCACCATTAGAGCAGCGCATCCGCTTATATGAGCAGAGACAGAACAATGGATGACTGTGTGATAGCCGCTTTCAATCATGTTATGCAGTATCTTCACCGCATAAAATCAAGGAATATAAATACAAGAACTCAAATTTGACTCGGATATCAAAGCGAAAATTTGCCTGAAAGACGACCAAAAACATCAATCAAGTGTCAATGAATATTGACCAAAGTGATCTTCAAAGAAAGTAGCGCATGAAATATTAACAAAATCGGTATAATGAGAAACGTCGAAATGCAGTGTGCACAATCTCTACAGCGAGCAACGTTACATCAAAGCAACCGCAGTTTGATAATGAAGCTACAAACGTGCTTGAAGTCGAATACACTGGAGACAGTGTTGAGGCGACGAAAAAGAAAGAAAAGAAGAAGTAAGAATATTCTTACTTACATATACAAAATACAGATATGGCTCTCTACAAAGCACGGTATTCAATCAATCAATCAAAAAACTTTATTATTCACATGAAAATGGTACACCAGTTATGTTATAAAGGCAGGGCCCGTAACTCGCGTAGGACTTGTGAAGGGGGCCCTTATGTCATATTCTGTTATACAAACACAGAGCGCGTGCGAAAGGGGTGTGACGTCAGGAATATGGGACATTCTCATCAGAGAAGAGACGAGCGCATAAAAGAACGTAGGTTAGTTTTGTAACAGGTAAATGGCTGTGGTTCTGTTAGGTCTGTGGGTAGTTTGTTCCAAAGATGTGATGCAGTATTAGTGAATGTAAATAATCCATAATTAGTGCGAGATTTTTTAATGGTTAAACTATTGGAATTTACTGATCGTATCGGGTATGGGGTATTTTGGTAGGCAATTTTTACTGAGGGACATGGCATGATTTTGTGCATGATTTTGTGTAGTAAAATAAGAATGTGGTAATCAATGCAGTGTTTCACCGGAAAAATGTCAAGTAATGGGTATGCGAATCTAACTGAATCCGCCCTTTTTAGAAAGAGAATCGCTCGAAGCGCTCGTTTTGTGCTGCAATAATTGGCAGTGAAGTGTTGGGGTATGTGAGGCCATATATGGTAATAGCATATGTAATGTGCGAATGTATAAAACTGATATAAAGAGTACGGAGGGTGCGCAACGGGAAAATGTAACGCAGTTTATATAATATTGGGATTTTCTTATAGACGGATAGTGTTGTTTCATGAATATGTTTATGCCACTTTAATTGGCTGTCGAGGTAGACGCCGAGAAATTCCGTCTCGTTAACCCGTTGCAGAGGAAAGCTATTGAAGTTCAATGACGTACTGTTTATTAGTCGGGTGTTTTTGGCGATGAAGACTATATAATTACTTTTCTTCGTGTTTGCGAGAAGACAATTAGTTTGGAGCCATTTAGATAGCTTTTGCAGGACATCATTACCTCTTTTGTAAAGCTCTGTTTCCGTTTCCGCTGTCAGGAAGATATTGGTATCATCTGCGTATAAAATGCAGTCTTCCGAGAGATAGTCAGGTAAATCATTTATGTATGCCAGAAAAAGAAAAGGGCCTAAAATGGATCCCTGGGGAATTCCACTGTTAGTTATTCTTTCGGATGAGGTGATGTTGTTGACCGTCACATACTGCTGCCGGTTTCTGAGATACGTGGTAATTAACCTTAATGGTGCTCCACGAATGCCGTACTTTTCAAGCTTTTTCAGCAATATGTCGTGGTTCACAAGATCGAAAGCTTAGGTTAGGTCCATGAAGATACCCATAGCTAATAACTTTCTTTCTAAATTTATTTTCGTTTTTTCCACGATGTTAGTTAGTCCTGTCTCAGTATATTTTCCTTTTAGATGTCCGTACTGTTCTTTAGCATAAATGTTGTGGGCTGTGAAATACTTGTCTAGTCGGGTTAGTGTCACCTTCTCAAAAACCTTAGAAAACGGGGACAGTACGGCTATTGGTCGGTAATTTGACACATTTAACTTATCTCCTTTTTTAAATACTGGCACAACCTTGGAAATTTTTAATAGCGTCGGAAATGATCCGGAAGTGAACGTTTCATTAATGATATGTGATAGGGGTTCACAAATTATAGTCGAACAATGTTTTAGCAGTGATACTGGCACCAAGTCTAGACTCATTGAATAAGTGTTCTTTAAGGCTAGAATTACGTTTCTTACTTCATGTGGATCGGCGGGCCTTAGAAAGAGAGAACTCGAAGGATTGCTTATTGTTGTTGTGTCTTGTGACTTATGTGAACCATTTACAACTAAGTTACTGGTCAATGTTGTGAAGTAACTGTTGAAGCTTTCAGCAATAATAGAAGGGTCACTCACTACTGTGTCATTCACTAGGATTCCACATATGCGGTTTGTGCTGGACGTGTTTAGGACGGTATTTGTCACTTTCCATGTAGCGTTTGAGTCACCATGAGCTTTTGTAATTTTAGCGTGAAAGTAATTTCGCTTAGAAATCATGATTAGACTTTCAAGTTTTTTCTTGTATGTCCTGTACTTGTTTTCTAGACTGACATTGTGTGGTTTCCGCATTAATTTTCTGTACATGTTATCCTTGTGATGTATTGACTTCAAAATGCCAGTTGTTAGCCACGGTTGCGCATATCTATGTAAATCTGACATGAAAGGCGATCAGACTGGCAAGCATCAGTTGGAAACCAAAAAAGAAAAAAAAAGATTTTGACGCAGCACATGAAGCTACTCCTAAAAAGGACTTCAAATAACCATCAGGTCTACATGTGCAGGATCAGGCTGAGTCTCCGAATTTTCCCCTGTTTCACATTAAAAAAGCACTGTTACCTTATACCTAGTCATTAAACAAAACACTTTGAACAGCGAACACCTTTGAGAATGCAACCTCTACCAAACGCGCAACTAGTTCGCGTTCACACTCATCAAAAGCTAGTTATAGTGTCCAGGCTTAGTGCAGCTGGTGAATACGATGCTACTGGCATCATACGGCACGCTGAAACTGCCGTCGCGGAAATGCTTTCCATGTAGAACCGCGGTGGGGCCGTGGTAGAACGCAGTTAGTGCACTATCAGGTTATCCATATGTGACAGGGGTTAACATCGAGTTTCCCCGACCGTGCAGGTTCTTTTTTACCTTTGAGGTGTCCGAAGCGTCGCCTCAAGACACTCAAAGAAGGACGAGACCGTTTGCACACAACGTTTTATATACGCACGAGAAAACACACACAACACAAGCACACACCGAAAGAGACATCACATGCATTACAGGCACCACAAACCTAGACAATGTAACGTAGCACGGTAAAACTTAAGTGAAGTCCTGGTTATATAGGCAGTTCCTAATTAAAGCCGAATCGCACGGCGAAGAGATGGCAGGAGCGCTCGTCTCACCAGCGTCCGGTTACAAGCGCTGGCATGGGCGTTGCAACTCATGAGGAACGCCGCAACAGTCGGCGTCCGGAAGCACGAGGGCCGATGGTAGCTCGGGCAGCCTCTGAAGGTCGTGCAGGGAAGATGGTTCGCTGGCGTTGAAGGAGCTTCCCGGCCGGACAGTCACGCCTGAGCTCGCACCCGAAGCTCGACTGCTCAGGCCTGTCCACGGGCACGGGAACGTCTTGCAGCGGCAGCAGGTTGCGGAGACTCGGCCTTGGTGAGATGGTTGCCCCCAGGTCTCGCAGGCCTCAGGCGGGCACCGTGGCTCGGGTCCGTAACCCGACAGCCCAGTAGCGTGGACGGTCGTCCCCGCTGGTCTCTCTGGTCTCTCCCTGGTCCCTCCTCGGTCTCTCTGGTCTCCCCTCAGTCCCTCTCGCCAGTTTGCTTGGCGCTTTTATCGCCCATCTGCATCGTGGGCCTTCACCATTGGTGTTCTTGTGCCTCCGTGTTGAATTCTGATTGCTCCGAGCTGTACTTGTGCCCTTCTCGCATTGGTGCAGCTTTTCTTCATTGTTTTATCCTTTCTAGCGCTCGTGCCAACGTCGTCTTCGTCTTGCTTTCATTTGTTATGGCGCGCACTTTGAAATACGCGCACTCTACTCATCACACCATACAACCGCCCATTAAACCACATGTATTACTGGAAAGGAAAAAAAATGGGGCCGCTATTTTCTATGAAGCTGTTCTACAAATGTGCTTTGAGGAACGAAAGTTGAAATGCTTCTCTGTCATAGACTACGCCATTTACATGAAGTGCTCATAATATCCTACAACTTTCAATAGATAAACACTCAAAATGAATTTTCCTCGAGTGCCTGGTTCTTCTGAACTTCTGCCTGCACCATATATATATTGTAGCGAAAAGTAAACAACTCTATAGTGGGGTAGGCTCTCCGGTCTGATCTAGTGGGTCTGGATCTAACGCGCACTGCTCGTGCTCGCCGCTCGCTCTCGGGGCTCGTGCTTTCAGCCGTTGAACACGCTACCGGTCGGGTCTGACGCCAGCCTTCAATAAACGCTCTTTACAATTGGTGGAGAGTGTGGGTACCCTCACAACAACTTCGGCCTCTTTCTATGCCCCTGGAACTTCGCTCCCGCGCAGTGCCGTCTACCATGCCTCAGGACGCCGCCAGCAAACGCCTCCCCCCGCACCGACCGCATGTCCCGGTGTCCCTCGTGTCCGAGACCCACCTGTCTTCACTGGCGCAGATGGAACTGACGTGGAGGACTGACTCACGATTTATGAGCGTGTGAGCGTGCCCAATAGGTGGGACGAGGCAGGAAAGCTGAGCAACTTGATATTCTACCTCGCGGGTGTGGCGAGTCTGTGGTATAACAACCACGCATCAGATTTCCTGACGTGGTCCGACTTCAAGACCGCCATTCTCGACGTGTTCGGTCGCCCCGCCGTTCGTAAGCTGCAAGCAGAGCAGCGCTTATGCGAACGATCTCAGCAGGCCGGTGAGTCCTTCACGAGTTATATAGAAGATATCCTCGACTTGTGCAAGAAGGCCAACGCGACCATGTTGGAGTCTGAAAAGATAAAGAACATCATGAAAGGTATCGACGATGACGCCTTCACCATGCTGCTCGCCAAAAACCCTCGCACTGTGGCCAAGGTCATAACGCTATGCCAAAGTTATGAGGAGCTGCGTCGACAGCGGTTGATGAACCGTCGCCCTTCATCACGCGACGCCGATCTCGCTGGCTTGTCGGCCACTTCTGACCATTCCGCATTGCTCGCGGAAGTCAAGGCATTCGTGCGCGAGGAAGTTGCACGCCAGTTCTCTCTGCTGCCCTTTGCTCAACCGCAGCATGTTCAACAGCCGTCAACCACACTTCTGCCTCTCCTCCGCCGAGAGATTGAGCAGGAAATCGCAGGGGTCATGCCTGAATACCACCAATACCCTCCGTCCCCTGCACCACTGAGTCATGCTCCAGTTGTAGCCACGCCGCCCCAACCGATTCCTGCTGCTCTCCCACTTAGCTACGCCCAAGTTGTCGCTAGACCTCAGTCTTTCGAACTGGGTGTGCCGCCTCCGTGCGCTGAAGTCGTTCGTAGGGCCTGGCTGCAGTCCAGCACGCAGTCGTATCAGCAGCCGCCCCGTCCATCTCGGGCTGCGACATGGGTGGCACCTGCCCCAGCGAACCGATGGCGCACCCCCTACAACCGTCCCATCTGCTTTGCGTGTGGTTACGCCGGACACGTCGCACGTTATTGCGATCGCGTGCAGCCGCCTCGAGTCGCATCACCCGTCGCCAGCCGGTCCAGCCGCCCGTATTACGACCCACCTCCGCCTATGTCACCTCCTTTGCGAGCTGCTCCGTCTACCCGCCGGTCACCGTCTCCACGACGCCGCTCCTTGTCACCTATGCGGCCACGTGTGGTCGCCCGTGACCAGGAAAACTAGTCGTCGCAGTCCATGAGGCAAGGGCTGCGACGCTATCGAACTGTGAAAGCCCTCAGCGCAGCCCATCGAACGTAATAAACGTGTTTGTCGACGGTGTTCGTGCATCAGCCCTTGTAGACACTGGAGCCGCCGTATCAGTCATGGACGCAAGACTTAGCCGTTTACTACGAAAGTGACGACGCCACTTTCTGGGCTCTCGCTCCGTACAGCTAGCGCCCAAACTATTCGCCCTACAGCAGTATGTACAGCCCGCGTCGTCATTCAGGACATTCTGTACGCTATCAAATTCATCATAATTTCTCCATGCTCTCACGACATCATCCTGGGATGGGATTTTCTTTCGCGCCACGACGCCATCATTCATTGCGCACCTGCCGGGCTAGAAATCTCGCCGTTTTGAGACTTGACGCCGGCAAGTGAACCATCGGCTTCGTACAAGCTACTCGTCCGAGACGACACCAGAGTGCCTCCTAACTCGACAACGGCTGTGTCGGTCTACTGCGCCGATCTCGCCGACACCGTTGCACTCTTTTCGCCATCTGAGCGCGTCTCCACTAGGAAAGGCTTGCTGGTGCCTTTTGCGATCGTGCAGCTCACTCAGGGCAACGCCGCTATTTTTGTAACCAACCCATCCCCGTACATAGTTGTGCTGATACGAGAGGAATCTCTCGGCAGAGTGGAACCCCTGGAAGACACACAAGTTATCGACGCGCCCGACGACGTGGACAGTACCAGTTCGAGCGCGCTCAGTGCTGTTTCGACTTCTGATTCGTCACCCGTTGATGTATTTCGGTCATCCATTGCTGACGATCTTACGCCGGCGCAACGTTCCCAGCTTCTGGGCCTGCTAGAAGAATTTCGTTCTTCTTTCGATAACGAAAGGGAAGGGGTCAAAGGCTCGTTCTTTATTTGTTAGAAACAACTTAATGAGCAAACAGACAATGAAGCCAGACAATGAAGTGGTTTCTTCTTTCGATGTTGCACAAGCCTCTCTCGGCCGCACGTCCACTGTCACGCACCGCATCGACACTGGCAGCCACCCGCCACTGAGGCAGCGTCCATACTGCGTATCTCCCGCAGAACGTCGAGTAATCAATGAGGAAGTCGACGACATGCTTCGACGCGACGTTATTGGACCTTCGGACAGCCCCTGGGTGTCTCCTGTCGTTCTCGTTGCAAAGAAGGACGGTTCTATACGGTTCTGTGTGGACTACCGGCGGCTCAACAAGATCACTCGTAAGGACGTCTATCCACTACCACGAATTGACGATGCGATTGACAGCCTGCAAGGAGCAGAATTCTTTTCATCCCTCGATTTGCGGTCAGGATACTGGCAAGTACCGATGGCTGACGACGCTCGACCGAAGACAGCCTTTGTCACGCTCGACGGCTTGTACGAATTCAACGTCATGCCGTTTGGACTGTGTAATGCGCCCGCTACCTTTGAGCGCATGATGGACACCGTTCTGCGCAACTTGAAATGGCACACATGCTTGTGCTATCTCGACGACGTCGTCGTTTTCGCTCCGGACTTCTCTACGCATCTCCAACGCTTGCGACATGTTTTGACGCGTTTGAGGGACGCCGACCTACAACTTAATTTAAAGAAATGCCGATTTGCGGCACGGCAGCTAACAATACTAGGCTACGTCGTGTCCAAGGACGGAATTCTTCCCGATCCAGCCAAGCTTCGGGCTGTGGCCGAGTTCCCCAAACCGACGTCTGTCAAAGAACTGCGCAGCAGCTTCGTGTGCTCCTACTTTCGACGCTTCATTCGGAATTTCGCCGCCACCATAACGCCGCTAACGAAGCTCCTCGGAAGTAACGGGCCCCTCGACTCGTGGTCGTCAGAATGCGACGACGCGTTCGTAAAGCTCCGGCGTTTGTTGACGTCTCCACCCATACAACGCCACTACGATCCCACGGCTCCTACAGAGGTACACACGGACGCTAGCGGTGTGGGCCTCGGCGCTGTCCTTGCGCAGCGCAAACCAGGGTTCCCTGAATATGTTGTGGCATACGCAAGTCGTACGCTTACTAAAGCCGAGACCAATTACACCGTCACAGAAAAAGAATGCCTGGCGATCATATGGGCTCTTGCAAAGTTCCGACCTTACCTGTATGGTCGCCCATTTGATGTCGTCACGGACCACCACGCCCTTTGTTGGCTGTCGTCATTAAAGGATCCCTCCGGCCGTCTTGCAGGTTGGGCACTTCGCCTGCAGGACTACGATATCCGCGTGCTGTACCGTAGTGGACAACATTCGGACGCCGATGCCCTCTCGCGCTCTCTCTTGGCTGACGACAATGCTCGCTGCTCAGTATCCGAGGTTACTGTTTCATCTATTGACCTTGACACCATCGCCGCCGAGCAGCGCAAGGACCCGTGGATTGCCTCGATAATAGGCTTGCTGTCTGATCCATCGACGCCTACCACTCGCGCAAAGCGTCGTAAAGCTCAAGATTTCGCCATTCGCGACGACCTCCTCCACCGCCGCAATTACAGCCCCGACGGCCGCCAGTGGCTATTAGTAGTACCTCGCAGCCTGCGTTCCGAAATATGCACGGCTTTCCACACCGATCCCCAGTGCGCACACTCCGGCATATTCAAGACCTACCAACGCCTTCAACAGCGGTTCTACTGGCGCGGAATGTACCGCTACATTCAGAAGTTCGTGCGCTCTTGCCCCGATTGCCAGCGCCGGAAATCTCCACCTCGCCTTTCGCTGCCGGGTCTGCAGCCTTTACCTTGTCCTAGCAGGCCCTTTGGGCGGATCGGCATTGATTTGTACGGGACCCTTCCCATGACAGCTGCTGGAAAGCGCTGGGTTATTGTGGCAGTTGACCACCTCACGCGATACGATGACACTGCTGCGCTCCCGGCAGCTACAGCGCGCGACGTTGCCTCCTTCTTGCTTCATCGGTTCATCTTACGTCACGGGCCACCCCAGGAGCTACTCAGTGATCGCGGTCGTGTCTTCCTTTCTGAAGTCGTTGAAGCTATTCTTAAAGAGTGCCACGTGGTTCACTGTACGACTACGGCGTACCACCCTCAAACCAATGGGCTTACGGAGCGCTTCAACCGCACACTCGGCGACATGCTTTCAATGTACGTCGCCTCGGACCACACGAATTGGGACATCATTCTACCATTTGTGACCTACCCGTACCACACCGCTACGCAGAGCACCACGGGCTTTTCACCCTATTTTCTACAGTACGGACGGCACCCGTCGCATACTATGGACACAATTCTATCGTACCGCCCACATACTTCTGAGTATGCGCCCATATCTGACACAGTGAGGTACGCCGACGAGTGCCGCGACCTCGCACGGGCCTTTACATCCAACGACCAAGAGCGTCAGAAGAGCCTTCGCGGCTACCCTACCTCTGCACCCACCTTCCTCCCTGGAGCGCTGTTGTGGCTCTCCATTCCTACCACTGCGCCTGGCCTCTCCTCAAAGTTACTGCCAAAGTATGAAGGCCCCTATCGAGTTGTTGAACGCGCATCACCTGTCAACTACGTGATTGAACCCGTCAACCCGTCTTCGGACATGCGCCGTCGTGGACGCGACATTGACAACGGCGAGCGCCTCAAGCCGTACTATGATCCACTCATAGTAACGAACTGCTAGGTCGCCGGACGGCTCCCTTCGCATCCCGGGGGTAATTGTAGCGAAAAGTAACCAACCCTATAGTGGGGTAGGCTCTCCGGTGTGTTCTAGTGGGTCTGGATCTAACGCGCACTGCTCGTGCTCGCCGCTCGCTCTCGGGGCTCGTGCTTTCAGCCGTTGAACACGCTACCGGTCGGGTCTGACGCCAGCCTTCAATAAACGCCCTTTACAATATATATATTGACGCGTGCATCCTGTCTAGACATAAAGGCGACGATGACGATATGCCTGATTATAAACTCCGGGTGGTGGGTCAAGGGGGAATTCGAGAACGAAGAGGACGAAGACCCGTTTTCTGATCTGGTGGCTTCAACACGCTGTTGTCGTTGTCTTGTTGAACGTGTTGTCTCTTGTTCGCGTTGTACCGGGACACTGGTGGAGGTGCTGGGTATCCACCCTGCCTGATGCACCGCACTCCTCCTGGGAGCCGTTCATCGAGCCCATCTCCTGTCAGCACTCCTGTACATCGCTACAGCCAGCGGCTGCTAGGCCTCGCTCCGGAGCTCACATCCCATCAGGAAAGTTCGTCCAGGCGTTGCCTACCTCTGCCAATGGCGACCGCTAGCCACGCGCAGGTTCCTCAAGTTCCACCAGCCAGCTCTACCGACAGTTTGTCCCAGGTAACCTCCTTCGACCACTGGTTCCAGATCGCTTCCATGGTGGCGCACATGAGGACGTTGAAGGCTGGCTTGACCAATACGAACGTGTTGCCAGGGTCCATGGCTGGACTGAGCAAAAAAAGCTCGCCCACGTGTATTTCGCCCTTGACGGCAGTGCTCGCACGTGGTTTGAAAATCGTGAAGGTGGCATCCACACATGGGATGATGTCCAACGACAGCTTATTGGGACATTTGCGCAGGTCGACCGGCGGGAGCGTGCTCAGCAACTACTAGATATGAGGGTACCGAAACCCAACGAAACTGTAGCCATGTTTGCTGAAGATATCGCCCGCCTCTCTCGTCGAGCAGACCCTAACATGACCGAGGACAAAAAGTTGCGCTACCTGATGCATGGAGTAAAAGAAGAACTATTCGCCGGGCTTGTATGCAATCCCCCGCGTACAGTAGCCGATTTCATTAAGGAAGCCACTGGCATTGAAAGAGCCCTACATCTAAGATCCAGGCAGTACGATCGCTTGTCCACCGGCGTTCCTCTAAGCGCTGCTGCGATGACTGTAGACTATCAGAGCTCGCTGCGGGATTTAATTAGGGAGATTGTCCGTGAAGACATTCAGAAACTTCGATCACCGAAAGTGAGCACACCTGTGGTGTCAGTAGCAGAAATCGTGCGCGATGAAATTAGGCAAGCGTTTTCTGCAGGCGATGCTAGTCAAGAGCAGCGTCCCGTAAGCTACGCCGACGCTGTCCAACGTCCACTAGCTGTTACGCCCATACCGCCGTACCGCCAGCCGCTGAGCGCATCGCCTTGGCCGTCGCCGCAGGAAGCTGTCAGGCATCCCCCCATTGAGCCGATGCCATCCTACCACCAGCCACCGTCAACCGCGCTTAGGTCACCGCCGCAAGAGGAAGCCCGGAGGCGTCCGCAAAATCGGAGGACGGACACATGGCGCACTGTGCATAGGCGGCCCCTATGTTTTAACTGCGGGGGGGGGGGGGGGTGCGGCCATATTTCCCGCTGCTGTTGGTATCGAGAAACACCATTTCGCCCTCTTCGGTCATGGTATGACAGCCGACGTACCAGTGACGATTACATGCCAAGCCGCGATGACCCCGAGTTTTCAAGACCTGCTGTAACGGGCACTCAGAACGACTCTCCGCCGTACCACCCGCCCGAGTTTGATCGACGGTCACGCTATCCGTCTCTCGCCCAACCCACACCGCCGAATGGACGTACTTCCGCCGACCTCCGAGGAAGAAGGTCGCCCAGCCCACGCCGGGGAAACTAACGGCGGCGACCTCTCGGGGTAAGGTTGCAAGCCGGGAACAAGACGACGAAAACCCCCTACGAACCCGCTGCCGAAAGCCGTGAAGCCGGAAAACCCTGATACCGACGACATTGTGAGCGTAGACCTTATTGTTTCCGTTGACGGACAGCAAGTGACCGCCTTAGTCGACACTGCAGCCGATTATTCGATAATGAGTCAAGGACTAGCCGACAAACTTAAGAAAGTTAAAACGCCGTGGACAGGACCTCATATCAGGACGGCAGGTGATCAATTGCTCGTGCCTGCCGGAAGGTGTACCGCGACGGTCAACATACGCGATTCTTCCTTCGTGGCAACCTTCGTGATTCTCTCAACGTGCTGCAGAGATTTAATCATTGGCATGAATTTTATGAGGGAATATGCAGCCATAATCAGCATTCCTGACCGCTTGGTCACGTTTCAGAAGAGCCCTGATTTAACTGACTGCTTATCGCCAAAACGCACCTCCTTTCGGGTAATCGACAACGACGTGGTCGTTCCGCCTCGGTCATGTGTGCTTGTTTCTTTGAGATGGCACGCACCGTTTAACTGCGAAAGAGTTCCAGAACAAGTCACTTCGCTATTACTTACACACGGCATCTCAGTAGCTCGAGGGATTGTAAAAGTCAGCGATGGACACACGAACCTATTATTAACAAACTTTAGTACCGAGCGACGTCACTTGCCAAAGGGCACTGCTGTGGCCTATTATGACCATGTCGCCGATATTCGTAGCTGCTTTTCTTTACTTGAAGAAGCCTCTGTGCAAGACCCAGCACCTGTGCTTGACATAAGCCCTACTTTACCGCAACACGAGCGAAAACGGCTTCTTGCGTTATTAGCCGAGTTCCGAGACTGCTTTGCGTCAACTTCAAGAGTTGATCGCACACCTCTTACGAAGCACAGAATAATCACAGAGGACACAGCGAGGCCAATACATCAAAACCCCTATCGTGTGGCCCTAAAAGAACGCGAGGCAATACAGCAGCACGTAGCCAAAATGCTTGAAGACGACGTAATTGAGCCTTCCAAGAGCCCGTGGGCCTCTCCTGTAGTTTTAGTCAATAAGAAGGACGGCAGCCTGCGGTTCTGTGTGGATTATCGAAAGTTAAATCAGGTGACAAAGAAAGATGTATACCCACTCCCCCGCATAGATGATTCACTCGACAGGCTTCGAAACGCTCGTTACTTTTCTTCAATGGACTTGAAGAGTGGGTATTGGCAAATTGAGGTAGACCCGAGAGACCGCGAGAAAACCGCCTTTGTCACGCCAGATGGATTGTACGAATTTAAAGTCTTGCCCTTCGGCTTATGCTCTGCACCTGCTACTTTTCAACGTCTTATGGACACCGTCCTATCTGGGCTGAAGTGGAAAACCTGCTTAGTCTATCTCGACGATGTTATAGTGTTTTCCACAACGTTTGAAGAGCACATTCAACGGCTTGAAGCGGTTCTGCGGTCAATACGGTCTGCCAGCCTCACCTTGAAACCGGAGAAATGCCACTTCTGTTTTGAGGAGCTACAGTTTCTCGGTCACGTCGTCAGTCGTGCAGGGGTCCGCCCGGATCCTGAAAAACTTGCCGCTGTCGCACAGTTTCCAATACCATCAGATAAGAAGGCCGTCAGGCGCTTTCTGGGCCTCTGCGCTTATTATCGGCGATTTATTGCAGATTTCGCTCGCATTGCGTCGCCTTTAACTCGCCTCACGAGAGATGACGTCGCTTTCGTATGGGGAGACGAAGAGCAAGCTGCATTTATTGACTTACGGAATCGTTTACAAACGCCGCCTGTCCTCGCCCATTTTGACGAGACAGCCCCCACGATGCTTCACACTGGCGCAAGCAATGTCGGTCTCGGAGCTGTGCTTGTGCAGTGGCAAGATGGCACAGAACGAGTTATTGCTTATGCAAGCAGAACGCTCTCCCGAACTGAAGCCAATTACTCCACTACCGAAAAAGAATGCCTCGCCGTTGTATGGGCTGTTACAAAATTTTGTCCCTATTTGTACGGCCGGCCCTTCAAGGTTATCAGCGACCACCATTCACTCTGTTGGCTCGCAAATCTTAAAGATCCGTCCGGACGGTTAGCACGTTGGAGCCTTCGAATGCAAGAGTTTGACATGACGATCATTCACAAGTCGGGAAAACGGCACACCGACGCTGACTGCCTGTCTCGGTCACCCATAGAGTCGGCTTCCTCCGATGAAGAGGAAACAGCATTCCTCGGTCTTCTTGACACGTCTACCGTAGCGCAACAACAACGTGAGGACCCGGACTTACTTGGCCTAATTAATTTCCTGGACGGACGAACTCGGAGCGCACCTAAAGCTTTCGCAAGAGGACTGTCTTCGTTTTGCTTAAGGAACGGAGTTCTATACAAAATGAATTTCTCATCGACTGGATCCACCTATCTGCTCGTCGTTCCTACCGCCCTTCGTAGTGAAATACTACAAGCATGCCATAACGAGGTCACTTCTGGGCACTTAGGCTACACGCGAACACTGAGCAGAGTGCGACAAAAATACTACTGGCCAGGACTTACCGCTGCCGTCAAACATCACGTTCGGACTTGCCTGGATTGTCAGCGACGGAAGTCTCCTCCAACAAAACCAGCTGGTTTGCTACAGCCCGTCCAAGTTCCGCCCATGCCGTTTCATCAGATCGGAATGGACCTTTTGGGCCCATTTCCTACCTCTAGCTCGGGTAACCGCTGGGCCATTGTAGCGACTGACTATCTTACTCGATACGCCGAAACGAAGGCTATACAGAGAGGCACAGCAGCAGAGGTAGCACGATTTTTCGTGGAGAACGTTGTGCTGAGACATGGCGCCCCAACCATCGTCATAACAGACCGAGGCACCGCTTTTACGGCTGCACTCTTAAGCCATGTCCTTATGCTCAGTGGTACAACTCATCGGAAAGCTACGGCCTATCATCCCCAGACCAACGGGCTGACTGAGCGCCTAAACAAAACTCTTGAAGACATGCTTTCAATGTATGTGGACATAGAACACAAAAATTGGGACGAGATTCTGCCTTATATAACGTTTGCTTACAACACGGCCAAACAGGAAACCACAAGAATGACCCCATTCAGCCTTGTCCATGGACGGGAAGTAAGGACGATGCTCGATGCCATGCTACCGCACGAACCTGACGACACTGACACGGATGCCGACACTTTTACCCAACGCGCAGAAGAGGCTAGGCAGCTCGCCCGTCTCCGAATACAACACCAGCAAGTGTCCGACGCAGGTCGCTACAATGCACATCACAAGGCTGTTACTTACGAAACAGGTGACAGAGTATGGGTCTGGACACCTATACGAAAACGAGGACTATCCGAAAAACTGCTGAGGCGGTATTTCGGACCATATCGTGTGCTGCGACGACTAAGTGACGTCACATACGAGGTCGTTCCAGATAGCCCATACTGCAAGAAACGCCGCCAGCCCTCTTCTGAACTTGTCCACGTAGTTCGCATGAAACCATATGTGAGCGAGTGATTGTGCGAAACGACTACTTTTCACAAAGTGACCTTAATTGATCCTGTCTAGACATAAAGACGACGATGACGATATGCCTGATTATAAACTCCGGGTAGTGGGTCAAGGGGGAATTCGAGAACGAAGAAGACGAAGACCCGTTTTCTGATCTGGTGGCTTCAACACGCTGTTGTCGTTGTCTTGTTGAACGTGTTGTCTCTTGTTCGCGTTGTACCGCGACAATATATATATATATATATATATATATATATATATATATATATATATATATATATACATATATATATATGCGCGCTCAAATGACAACGTCCGTAATGGCTACCAGCACTGCATCGAACTTCAGTTTAAAAATCAGAGGAAACTACACGTGTGATACCAGCAACGCTATTTACATGCTGGAATGCGCAGTCTGTAAAATTCAGTACATTGGTCAAACTGAGACACCGGTCCGATATCGATTCAATAACCACAAAGCCCACTGCAAGACACTTCCCAACCTCCCGGTGTCCAAGCACGTAGATATGACAAATCACCCTTTCGAAAATATGAGCATAACTGTACTGGAATCCGGTTTCAGGACGCACCACGAACGAGAAATTCGCGAATCATTCCTCATCTACAAGTTCAACGCTGTTTCAGCCGGTCTAAATGAAAACGTCGGAAAACTAACCTGCCTCTCTTAACAGCACCACCCCATATCACATTATCTATCTCTCCAGTCTCTTGCGCTGTTTAGTTATTCGCCCACACTGTGCTGATTTGTGTTTATGTATCGCTGTGTACTTCTTATATTTGAATATTGATGTGCTTTTCCTGATAGGCGAGCAGGCAAGAAAAGCCCGAAGCTACCATCCAAACTGATGCATTTATGCCGTACCACGTGCTGTTTAGTGGCACATCATAGATATGCAAAAACCATCGTGACTGAGCACATATGTGCGCATATAAAATCACTGCTTGTCCTGCACCAACTCATTCTGACGAAGACCATACCCTGGTCGAAATATATATATATATATATATATATATATATATATGTGTATATATATATATATATATGGTTGAAATATATATATATATATATATAATCTTGCGACGTGGTTTATTGACGGCTGGACGACGGAAGACGTCAAAAGCGAGCTCCGACAAACGGCGAGCGTCAAGCAGCCAAAATCCGGGCAAGCGCTCGCTCGAGGCACGAGACTGTCGCTAATGCTGCGGCTTGCTTCCTTGCCTTCCTTGTCTTCTTCTTCATTACAATATATATATAACGAACCAACAAACTATAAAGACTAGGAAAGCATAAGAGAAGTTATTGAGGTTCTTAATTGTAGTATTATACTTGCGCAGTAAGTAGAAAGGAATTTAAGCGGACGAAAAGACAAACCTGCCTTCTGTGGGAACCGAACCAACGACCTTAGGATAAGGCGTCCGATGCTCTACCGCTGAGCTGCGGGAAATGCGCTGTGTCTGTCTCTCTCATTTACAATATACAGTGGTGTTCGGGACGTGTCCGCAGGAAACTTGATGCATCTGCTGATGCTACGGCCGCCGAATAATATGTCACTCGTGAACGTTAAAGTGCACATTAGTGATTCGTAGTTTATTTTGGACGCATTCCCATACGCAGCATGTAGAAATCGAGTAACACACATGCGTCACACTTAGAGGGTGAGAATATTCTTCGAGGCTTGCTTATGTGGTCACTGTGCAATCGGTGTGAAAGGCACCCTGCAACACTTTTTTTAACACACTGAGCAAACGGTGCCAATCAGTCGTTGAGGCTTCAGTGAACGCATGAGCCAAATGTTATTGTGCTCAAAGCAGCAGGGGATTTGTAGTTTCACTTTAAATATATCATGGAATCGCCTGCTATTGTTTCAGCAAGTGACGTCACTAGCAGCACCAACCCACGAGTTGCCTGCTCTTCTTTCAACAAGTAACGCCACTTGCCTGCCCTTCTTTCAACAAGTAACGTCACTGGCGCCAACGTCTAGGTCCCTTCGCTCAACTCGGTCTTTTTAAAGACAGGTACTCAGATTGCCTTTATTTTTTTTAATGCAAACTGAACAAATATATAATTCCAGGCTACCTTTCCATGACCGTAAGTTCAGCCAGTGATATATGTGCCTCGAGCAAAGTAGTCGGCGGCCTAGTGACATTTGTTGGAACGAAGAGCAGGTGAATTACACCTGTGTTTGAAAGCAAATAAGGAATTCCATGGTGCACGCAGCTCAATAATATTTGGCTCACACGTTCACAATAACCTCCACGACTGTTACGCATCGTTTGCTTTCGAGATTCCAAATGTTGCAGGGCTCCTTTAGTAAATGGGACCTTCAAGGTCGCGCGATCGACGGGCACAGTGGCTGCGTACCACAGCTGTGCACAGCATCAACAAATTTTAGCTGTGGCTTCGATTTAGCCTGCACAAACTGCCTTCCATGGCCAGGTAATAGTGAAGTTAGTACAATGCAACGAAATGTGGCTCACTTGGGGTAGCGAGTATGTCGCGGGGTAGGAGGAAAATGTCAAATGTTCCGCAGAAAACTGTTGAATGGCACCATGCTTTTATTTGACGATATAGATATAGGCAGCACCGTTAGATCCTGGCACCGGACAAGCTCGCGGTGCCCGTAATATATAATAAAAATGAACGAAATACGTCCAAACGTTTATGTATAGGTCGTCGTGACACGCTGCTCACCCATAGCCGGACGAAATAATTTAGTTTCTTGTTCGTCCCCTTATCATCTCTGTCCTGCACTATCAGCCCAGCAGCCTGGTTCAAGTCTTCACTTCCCAGTCCGTACCACGTGAAACACTGGACAGCTTATGGCATACCATAAATCTGCATTCATGCACGGTGATCTGAATAATAAAACCACAGTTGCGTTGCTTTGTGTTTAATGTGTCAACTGTCTGATAGCTTACGTAGCATTAATGCTCCTTGTATCTGTCACAGACCGATTTCCCTATTCGCGGAACACATGAGTGACCTCACAGGTATCAGGCCAAGCCATTCAAATGTGGTACTTACATTTATTTTCGGCGACACGTAGTTATTGGTGTTACGGGATCCAGTCACAGAAGCACCGGGATTGAACCAGGGTTAACGCAAGGAGGAAAGTACAAATGTGACGAGGTTTACTCTCAGCGCGTCAGTACGAAGACGGAGCAAGCGTACGAAGCGGCGAGGCAGCCAGAAGACGCCAGCAACCAGAAGCACGCGCCGCGTGAGCCAAACGTTAGCAATGCGACTGGCGATAGCGGTGCTTCTTCTTCACACAAAGCACATAATGCGACCACACAAACACACGCAGCAGTTGCACCACGGTAACGGAAATTTCCCCAGAAACGAAGTAAGAGTCAGCCGCCAACATCTTGACTACATTTACTCCACCGCCAGCCACGCAAACGAGGTTCGTTGCCTTTGCTTCGCGTCTCCGCGTGTTTGCACCAGCCTGCGCCCTGTCGCCTCATCTCCCCGGCGACTAGCGAGGAGCCAGACGTTCTGGCACATCCCTCCCAGCCCCATTGCAGCTGGCGGCATCTCGGCGCCCTGCATTGTGCCGACGCCCTCCGACGCTTTGAGCCATGCCATGGGAGGGAGGGGGGGGGGCGGTATTCTTCCACGTCTACTTTCCGTCGCGCGTAGGACGTTTCGAAGACGGATTCATTGTCCCTTTGATGTCGCTCCCGCTTAGTTCGTGTGGGTGACGTCTTTGAGACGTCAGCCACGTGAACTAAGACGTGAATCCCCCAATAAGACGTCTTTTTGGTGCTAGCTAGGTTCATGGTCTGAAGACAGCTTCGAGAACATAATCTGCGGACGACGCGTTCGTTTTCCGGGTCCCATGTGCCGAGGCAACCAACGACGATGGCTTCGACGGAGACACGCTGCAATTGCTGGAGGAGATGACGCTGTAAAGAGGCGTACTTCTCGTTGATCCTCCGGGCTTCCTGGAACACCTGCGCATGGTTCTCGAAGGGGCAGCAGAGGTCCAGGATCACGGCTTCTCCTTCTCGGGCCAGGGCCATGTCGGGCCTGGCAGATGGAATGCCAACGACCTGGTTCTCGCCGCTGACGGTGAATCGTCCCCGGGCAGCCTTCTTGACGGGGCAACGATGGAGTTGTGGCGCTTAGTCATGGCCCGGCTCTCCCTTAAACAGTGGCAGAGGACATGCAGCAGCGTATCCTCCCCATACCCGCAGCGCCGGCACCTTTTGTCGGCTGCAGGTGCAGATTCACGGGTGGTGTTGAGGGGCAGGAGGTAGACCAGGGCTCGACGGATGAAGCACCACTCCATAAAACGAGTGTGCCAGCGTGATCTCATAAAATCGGAGTTGGCGGGGTCATCCGCTACACACACTGGAGCGTTCTGTCCCACTCCCTGGAAAGGTTGGCCCGGAGGGTCTTGACAATCTTATTGCGGCACCTAACCGAAACGGAGGCCTCTCCACAGGCGATGAGGGGCCCGTGGTCAAACACTCCCAGGTGACGGACAGGCGACGTGAGGCCTTGCGGGCCTCATTCCAGACGGACTGGATTTGCGTCGCAGTCTGCCGGAAGTCGCCCTCCGTGTCGCCCGAGGGGTAGGCTTCCTCGTCCTCGTCTCCACCGGTCGCTTCAGCCGCCTCGACACCACCTGGCTGAGCTCCTCTCTCGCTCGCTCCCTGACTTCCGAGTCGGCCGACGCCCAGAGCTTGGAGACGCCGTCCACCCGGCAGACGCCGCTCAGCTCTGCCGCAAGACGGGTCTGTGGAAAAGGTAATGATACCGGGCTTATATTTTGAACTCCGTGGTGCGCATGAGGCCAGAGGTACAATCAGGAATGGATGTGAATCAAAGAACTGTGGGACGCCTCGCGTTGGGTGCTCAAGTGAAAACGACAAATGAGGCTGTCAAGGGCAATATGGGATGGGCGAGTTTTGAGGCAAGGTAAGCCCAGAGTAAAATAAGGCTTCAAGAGTGGCTAAGGAATATAAAAGAGAGTACGTAGGCAGTGAAGGCGTTCCGTTATTTATATAGAAAGAGCGTTGACACGCAGTGGGGAAAAAAACTAGGAGGTTCACAAGTAAGTATACGGCTCTAAGCAAACTGACAACAAATAGCGTCAAGGGAAAAAGTCAGAGAGGCGGAAATTCGCTGGATGGCAGCGATATAAAAAAAACCTACTCTGAATAACTACCGAAAGGGCAAAAAACAAAATAAAGAGGGAGGCATATTATGATACTTCAAGAGGAAGCGCTTTGCTGTTTGAAGTGAGATCGGGCTGCCGTGGAACGCAAAGTTATGAATCGAAATTCAGTAAAGAAAAAAAAGAGCCAGGCCTGCGCGGAACCGCAGGACAGTGGCAGCGTAAGCTGGAGGACCGATGTTCTCAGAGGCCATTTTAAACGCTCGGGGAAACTAGTGCAACTAGAGGTGGTAGCTATCCCCTGTGCCATAACTCATCATTTCGCCAAGTAGGGAAGTACCCACTACGCCATAAGTAGTGCGGCATTGTAACGTGCAAATCTGTATAACTGCACATCTTAGAGAGTCTCTTGGCGTCGTTTTCCCCAGAACGAACCGAACTCTCGGCCCGGCGTCGACGGCGAGCTGAGGTTTGGGCTTCTCTCTGCACAGCTGTCTGTTGTGCCCGACGTTGCCTTGCTGCAGCCGCGCGCGTAGTTCTGCGATTCGCTTCTTCAGCAGCGGTCTGCACTTTTACGAGGAGGCGCCATGCGGTATATCGAAGACCCAAGTCAAGTTGCTGTCGGGGCTGCGCACGTTGCCTGCCGCATGTCGCATGGCACGATACGACACGATAAAGGGCACCGGTTAATAATAATGGTGATGGTAAAGTTGAAGAAGATTGTTTCATAATGATGATGTAGGTGGTGCCTCTGTAATGGGTGCAGAGCTACGAAGCAAGCACCCCTGTGTCCTTCGAAATTATTCCTCGAACTCATCATGCAATCCACTTTCCGCGACGTGTGGTGGCGTTTTATTATTCTGCCACGTAACATTGCATTTGTTAATGCGATCCCTTGGCAGATGTTATACCTGTTTAGGTCTTTTAGCGATGATTTTTTCAACCGCAGCCATGATGTCCTCAAACGCGTTCGCAAAATGTACGTTTCTCCTAATTCAAAAACCTTCTTTTATAAACTTCATTCAGAAACATTGCCTGTGAAGGCATGGCTACACAAGAAAGGTATTTTTGTTTCTTCAGTTGACTGCCGTCTTTGTGATGTACCGGAGACAATAGAACACTGCTTTATTAACTGCAAGGACGCTATTCTGTTATGGGATATCCTTCAGCGAACTCTAAAGAAAGATTTTACCTTTAATCCGCATACTATACGTTACATTCTGCCAACATCCCTGGATGAAGTGCCATTTCATATGTTCTTTCTTATGGGAATGCATAGCTTGAGGAAGACGCGCATGCAAGACCGCAACGCAGAACCAGTCACAGCATCGACAACTCATTTTGTTCAAATGATCATGCATCTAAAGGACATCTACGACGAGCTTGACGTCAGGCCTGAATGGTACCTCATCTTGGTTAAGTGCTCATCCCTACCAGCCATGCTGTGCAACACATCTTGAACTCTCCCGGAAAAACTTATGTGCATCCCGTCAGTGAATGTGTATTTTAGGCTGACAATGTCAATTGGATTGCTTGTGCGATTATTGTCGCTGTGTAACTGCAACAGCGCCTTATGCAATTTGCGAATTTCTTAGTGCACTGTAATAAATACCATGTATGAAAGAAAAAAAAACAGCCGTAGCTCAGTGGTAGAATGCTCGACTGCCACGCAGAGAGTGTGGGATCGAATCCATGCAGAGGACGAGTTGGAACACTCCTTGGCCCTATTTTTTCTAAAATTTGCCGCGACAGCGGTTACGGACACCGGCGGCGGCGGACAACTACGGCCCAAAAACAACCCGTGTTGTGATCTCATAACAGCTTACGCTGTAAAAAATGGACATGGTGTGAGGAAGATAAGGAAACGAGGGAGCATGTTCTGATTGAATGCCGAAATCTCACCCAGGTGTATGTTTGAGCACTACCCTATATGAAGCCTTAGGTTTTATAGCGAACGGAAAGCTGAGCATAACCGCGTTTGAAATAAGAAACGGTTGGAATACTGGTAGCAGAAAACTAGAGAGAACGGACGAAAAAATTATAGGAAAAACTAAGGACTTTCTGCCATAAGGGGCAGAGCACAGGGCTATGAATTGACATTTTCACTATAAGTATGATCGACTTAATTGAAGTAGATTTAAAAGGAATGAGGACTACTGGAAGAGAGAGGGAAAAGAAAGAAAAGTTATTAAATTTTGTTACGTGCCTGGTGGCGCACATGTCACCGCGCCGTTACAAAGGGGACGCTCATGGCATCCATCCAGCCAGAAGAATCCCTGCAGTGCCAGCTAATACACGTACTCGTTTGACGCTCGGGCCGGCTCTACAGGGTCTTCTTGATGAGAGGACGGAGCTCTTCGTCCAGGCGCTGCCAGTCGCCTTTGCTGGCAAGACCGACACCCATGGCGAAGTTCAAGGCTCGATAAAGAAAAGTTTTAATGGCATGCAGCCTCTGCCATGGGGTAAGCACTGATGAGAGCAGCGTTCTGTCAAGGTGGATGGCCTCGTCGACCGTCGTCAAGTCCGGAAGCACCCGAAACCCAACGGGTCGGCCGAGGAAGCGGTGCCCCTCGTAGTCCGCGGTGCCGGGACCAGGTCGCTCCCGATGGCGAAGGTGGTTCGCCGTGTGCCCACCGGGCAGCGCCCAGACAGATGGAAGGTTCGGCACTTAGCGAGTTTAAGTCGCAGCCCCATCTCGGGCGAGAGGGCCGCCACGATATTCAGGCGGCACTGCAAGGTGGCGGGGTCGTCAGCGAGCAGCGTCGTCGGCGTAGGCTAAGATGTGCTGCCTATAACCTCCCTGCACTGTCCTGATGACCGGATCCACCACGAGGTTAAAGAGCAAGCCGCTTAAGGCGGCCTGCTCTTCAACTGCGTCGCTGCGAAGCCACAGCGACCGTAAAAACAGCGAGGCAGCCAGAACACGCCACCAACCAGAAGCGTGCGTCGAGCGCTCCCGCCGTTGGCAGTGTCAGTGGCGATAGCTGCGCTTCTTCACAATGGACCCCTGTATGAAAAGAGCCATCCTGGCGACATACGAGTCGGGTGCAGTTAGTTGTGATAGGGCTTGAGACGTGAGACGGGGACAATGTCGCATCCACGCAAGCGTAACGTCGTTAGGCGGTGACAGTGATTCAATCAGAAAGTTCACTGGGGACGTTTGTTCCAAGACGCGATAGGGTCCTTCGTACTTGCGCAGGAATTTCGAAGAAAATCCAGGCGTTTGAAAAGGCACAGACAACCAAACTAGAGGGCCTGGGATGTAGGAGGTGTTTGGAGGCATGCCAGTATGGTTTTCTTTCTGACGCTGCTGCTCTTGTGCCGTAAATGTGCGCGCAACTGGGGGCATTTTTTGGCTTGTCGGGCGACTTCGGATAGAGGTGGGCACTCGGACGCATCTGGACGGTACGGAAGGAGTGGGTCGACGGTATGCGAAGGGTCTCGTCCTTACAGAAGGAAGAAACGTGAAAATCCCGTAGTGACTTGCGTGGCTGTGTTGTACGCGAATGTGACGAAGGAAAGGATGCGGTCCCAGTTGCCATGATCAGATGCCATGTACTATGCGAGCATGTCTTCGAGAGTGCGGTTAAATCGTTCGATGAGCCCGTTAATCTACGGGTGGTATCCCGTGCTGCTCCGACATATGATGTGGCATTTCGATAGCTTCGACAGCTTCGGAGAGGAATGCGCGACCTCTATCACTAAGGAGTCCTCGAGGTGGCGATGGCGGAGGACGAAGCTATGCAGAACGGAAGAAGCCACGCCCCACGGTGTAGCACTTGGTACAGCAGCAGTTTCGGCATAGCTTGTCAAATGGTCGACAGCTACTATAATCTATCGGGTTCCGTCTGGCGTCATGGGAACCGGGCGCTCTAAATCAATGCTGACGTGATCGAAGGGTTCACCAGGGCACGGGAGCGGCTGCAGGGCAGCAGACGCGCGGAAAGGGGGCGATTTCCGAAGTTGACAATGTGACAATGGTGTGTCACACATGAAAGAAAATTGAACTTCAGTGCGTGAGCAGTCGATTACGGCATGATGACGGGATAAGAAGACCCATCCAATGATGATGTCGTGTGAGCAGGCGGTAAGAACAATACACTCAAGGGTATATACAATGCCCTGAATAAGTACACGAACAGTACAGACTACATGCGATGTGACGTGCTGCACGGTGGCTGTGTAAAGCGACACTCCTGAAAGCAGCGTCGTTGCTTTGCGCAGTAAACGGCAGAGTATGCGGCTATCACAGAAAAGGTCGCCCCGTATGCACAAGCGCGAATGTCGCAACACCTTCGTCAGAAATTTCGACCACGTCAGCCGGAGAGGGGCGAGGGCTTGAACAGTTCGAATGCGGCACAGTTTTGCCTCTTGAACGGCGGCGCTTAATTTTCCCGGTCAGATGGAACGGGTCGACGTCGCATTGGGACAGCGAACGTCGGCGAGGGGATGGCGAGCAGTTCGACGGAAAGTCTGTGACGTAAGTGCGAGTATATGACTGAGAGGAGGGAGTGACGTACTCGCGAACGGGCTGGCTGCCGTACTGGAAGGGACGAGAAGCGTCGGTAAATATTTGAGGGCGACGTCGGCAAAAGCGGGCGACGCGTCCCGGAGTGCAGCAAGAATAACATATTGGACAATTGTCCAGCGTCCTCCAAGGATTTGGTCGCGGTGCGACTCAAGATGGAGCATGAAGTTTCAGGGGCGCCGGCTGGTACTGGGTCGAGAAACGTGGCTGCGAAGGGATGCGCACTCTCGGCGCATACGTCAGAGGCGCAGCCACAGGCAGCACCCGCCGTGCATAGGCGAGAGGTGCGGCGACAGGCTGCACTGCCTGCGCATAGGTGAGATTCGCGGATGCTTGCGGCTGGTGGTGCGCTGGAGGGACAGCTTGAGCGACGACTTCAGAAATGAAATTGCAGAGCGTGTTGGAAGCGTGTTCGTAACTCCGGGGTGTTAAAGGTCGGGGAACTCCAGCACCTCCGCCAGATGTGACGAGGTTTATTCGCACTGCGTCGCTGCGAAGACACAGCGGCTGTATAAAGTGGCAAGGTAGCCAGAAGACGCCAGTAACCAGAAGAGCATGCCCAGCGAGCCCGCCAGTGGCATTGCGACTGGCGTTAGTTGAGCTTCTTCACACAGCCTTGTCTCAGCCCGGCTACGAAGTTGATGGGCTCCGTGGTGCCCTCTGCTGCCACGACGCAGGTGGTATTGGCGCAGTACAGCCCTTCTATGACGTCAGTGAAGGCTTCCCTCAAGCCACCGACGCGGAGCACATGGACGAAGGCCTCATGGGCGACAGAGCCGAAGGCATTGGCGTAGTCAAGAGACCCCACGCACAGCTCCCCATCTCCTGCCCGGGCATCATCCAGGAGCCCTCGCAACACGAAATTCTGTTGAAAGACCCTATCGTGCAGCAGAAAACCTTTGTGTAGCGAAGAAGAGTGGCGCACCCTATGGACGCACTATCATCACCATCTCACCGACGAAGAGGGGCTCGCGCTCTCGGTGTCTGACGCTCGCCTGAGACGATCGCCTTTCCTACTTCGGCAATAAACCGCCTTACATATTTGGTGGGGCTGTGCTGAGTCTTTCCCCCCAACACTGGAACTACGCACTCGGAGGCTGCCAGCCATCATGCCTGACGACGCCAGCCAAACACCACCCCCGGCATCGCCAACATTGATTTGCCCTGGCTCCATGCGTCAGCGAGATCCTCCCATCTTCAGTGGCTCCGACGAATACGACGTCGAAGATTGGCTGTCATTGTACGAGCGGGTGAGCGCGCACAATAAATGAAACGATCCTCAGAAGCTCAGCTACGTCAACTTCTACCTTACGGGTGTTGCTAGCGTGTGGTATAACAACCACGAATCTGAGCTTCGAAACTGGCCAGATTTCAAGGCGCGCATTGCGCAAGTCTTCGGTCGCCCGGCGGTAAGGAAGCTCCGTGCCGAATAGCGCTTGCGCAGCCATTCGCAGCTACCACGACAAAGCTTCACGAACTACATAGAAGACATCGTGGACCTTTGCAAGCGCGTTGATCCATCCATGACAGAGTCCGACAAGATCCGCCATGTCATGAAGGGCATTGAAGACGACGCTTTTCAAATGCTCCTCTCTAAAAGCCCACGGACCGTCGTCGAAGTTGCTGAGCTTTGTCAGAGCTATGACGAACTAAAGAGGGAGCGTCTCCTTACTCGACGTCCTCCCACGCATGAGGCACCTGTCTCAAGTTTGGCAGCTACAACTGGCCACGAACGCCTTATCGGCGAAATCAAGGACTTCATACGCGCTGAAGTCGCCCGGCAGTTGTCTCTCCTGAGTGCCGTCCCAGGGCACACACCATGGCTGGCTCCTAGTTTCCGCCAGGTGCTTCAAGAGCAAGTGGCGGAAGCAATCCAGTCGCCTCGTGCAGTGCCACCAGCGCCAGCGCCGCTGAGCTATGCCGAGGTTGCCGCACAGCCACCTCAATAGACCTTTTCAGCTCCGCCGTTTGTTGTACCGTCACGTCCAGTACATCCTGTGTACGCCGCCGCACCAGTACCTAACACGGGATCCTGGCGTACACCCGACAATCGCTCGGTCTGCTACTTCTGCGGTATTCCTGGTCAAGTGGCGCGGCTTTGCCACCGTCGCTTAGGTCTTCAAGGTGATCACCGACCTGTCCGGGCCTACGGTGCTCCATCTCCGCCCTTCTCGCCGCCGAATGACTCGCGTTTGCCGCCTATATACAACGTCACTCCTGCTGCACGCGATTCTCGCTCGCCATCTCCACGACGTCGTTCGCTGTCGCCCATGGGTCGTCGACCAGCTTCTCCGGAGCAGGAAAACTAACAACCGCAGTTCCAGAGGTGAGAACTGCGTTTCTGTCGACTAACACAAGGCCTCGCTCATCATCTCCGACGAACGTAATCGATGTACTTGTAGAAGGAGTCGCTGTACTTGCTTTAGTGGACACGGGTGCTGCCGTTTCCGTGATTGCAGAATGTCTTTGCCGCAGGCCACGAAAAGTAACGACGCCCTTCTCTGCATCTCACTACGGACAGCAAGTTCACAGTGCATTACCCCTGTTGCTGCATGTACTGCCCGCATCTTGATTCAAGGGTATCCGTACACAGTAGAGTTCGTCGTCCTCTCATCTTGCTCATACGACATCATTTTGGGGTGGGACTTCCTTTCCGATCATCAGGCCGTCATCTACTGTTCTCGCGCCGAAGTTGAATTTTCTCCGCTTTCTGATATCCGTTTACATGCGCCCGACGATCTCGACGACAAAGTGGTCATGACCGAGGATTCCGAGATTCCGCCGCACTCTTCGGTGATTGCGACAGCGTCCACTAATTTCGTCACCGATACTACTGCCCTCTTTGTGCCATCGTCCATTTTTGTTCGACGATGATGTGCACTACCCTTCGCTGTCCTCACTGTAAGTCGTGGCTGCACTCAACTCCTCGTGTCCAACGTTGAGGCCGTGCCCCTCACGTTATATCGTGGCGAGTGCCTTGGACGTCTCCAGTGTGCCGAGTCCGTGGTTACCTTCGACGCACCATTCGACAGCGCCTGTACCAACGTGAATACGTTGGCTTACAGCTCTACGCCCCCTGTCTATGCCAGATATCTTTGATCGATCACTAGATGCCCACCTGAGTCCCTCTCAACGCTCCCACCTCCTCTGCGTGCTACGGAAATACCTTTCCATGTTCGACTGTCACCAGAAGCCACTAGGTCGCACAGCGACTGCATATCACGACATCGACACCGGCACACACGCGCCATTGCGCCAGAGGCCCTACCGTGTGTCCCATGCAGAGCGTAGTGTTATTGAAACTGAAGTTAACGAAATGCTTGAGCGTGGCATCGTGCAACCTTCCAGCAGTCCCTGGGCGTCACCGGTAGTTCTAGTGAAGAAAAAAGACGGCTCCATCAGATTTTGCGTTGATCATCGACGTCTGAACAAGATAACTCGTAAGGACGTCTACCCCTTACCACGCATCGATGACGCCCTCGATTGTCTGCAAGGCGCCAAGTATTTTTCCTCGCTCGACTTACGCTCAGGCTACTGGCAAGTACCTATGAATCCGGCCGATCGCCCGAAGACCGCTTTCATAACGCCAGACGGCCTATATGAATTTAACGTTATGCCGTTCGGGCTTTGCGATGCCCCTGCAACTTTCGAACGAATGATGGACAATCTCCTTCGTGGACTAAAATGGAAGACATGTTTATGTTACCTCGATGACGTCGTCGTATTTTCTCCAGATTTTCCAACTCATCTGTGCCGTCTCGAAGAAGTGCTACAGTGCATCACTGACGCAGGCCTCCAGCTGAATTCGAAGAAATGTCGCTTTGGAGCCAAATAGCTTACAATACTCGGACACGTAGTATCAAAAGATGGCATTCTACCAGACGCCTCCAAACTTCGCGCCATCACCGAGTTCCCAAAACCGACGTCCCTGAAAGACATCCGAAGCTTTATTGGGCTTTGTTCTTACTTTCGTCGTTTCATCCGGAATTTCGCGACCATCATTGCTCCCTTGACTCGGCTACTCCGCGGCGATGCACACCTTTCTACTTGGTCTCCTGCTTGCGACGAAGCCTTTACAACATTGCGCCGTTTGCTAACTTAGCCTCCCGTACTGCGCCATTACGACCCTTCGGCCCCCACAGAAGTACACACTGACGCCAGTGGCGTAGGTCTTGGTGCGCTCTTGGCCCAGCGAAAAAGTGGGCATGACGAATATGTCGTCGCTTATGCTAGTCGAACGCTAACCAAAGCGGAAGCTAACTACGCCGTCACCGAAAAGGAGTGCTTGGCCATCATCTGGGCCCTTGCAAAATTCAGACCCTACCTGACGGTCGCCCCTTCGACGTTACAGATCACCACGCTCTCTGTTGGTTATCGACTTTAAAAGATCCGTCTGGCCGCCTTGCACGATGGGCTCTTCGGTTACAGGACTTTGACATACGCGTCATTTACCGGTGTGGCCGTAAACACAATGACGCGGATGCTCTCTCTCGGTCGCCTACACCACGTGACGCGGCCTGCATTTCTGCCATCGAGTCGCGTCGACGGCGTTTTCATCACAAGTGGTCGTCGACATGGCGCAGGAGGAACGCCAAGATCCGTGGATTGCGGCGCTTATGGATTACCTTTCTGGAACTTCAACAACTAGCCCTTCCCGCGCTGTCCGCCACCAAGCTTCTCACTTCGAGTTGCGGGGTGGAGTTCTCCACCGTCGCAATTACGATTCGAACGGCCGCAAATGGTTGTTAGTCGTCCCCCGCCAACTGTTAGACGTCCCCCGCCAACTCCCTCTCCATTCCGACCGGCAATGTGCCCATGCTGGCCTGTTCAAAACTTACGCCAGGCTCCGCAAGCGCATTTATTGGCGCGGCATGTATAATTTTGTGCGAAAGTACATTCGCTCCTGTACAGCGTTCCAACGCCGCAAGCTTCCTACTCCTCGTCCTTCTGGTCCATTGCAGCCACTTCCTTGTCCGTCTCGTCCGTTCGACCGCGTTGGCATAGATCTCTACGCTCCTCTTCCCTACACACCAGCTGGCAATCGCTGGATTATCGTCGCTGTAGACTACCTCACGCGCTGTGCAGAAACGGCAGCATTGAAAACAGCGACAGCCCGCGACATTGCGTTCTTTCTTCTGAATAACTTCATCCTTCGTCATGGCGCACCACGAGTACTTCTGAGTGACAGAGGGCGTGCATTTCTTTCGGAAGTTCTCAACGCTCTTCTGACAGCCTGCCGCACCGTCCATCACACTACTACAGCTTATCATCCGCAGACGAACGGCATAACTGAGCGGTTCAATCGCACATTGGGCAACATGCTGTACATGTACGTTGCATCGGACCACACCATCTGGGACCTTGTTTAGCCGTATGTAACGCACGCTTATAACACTGCCTCACAAGCCACAATGGGATTTTCACCATTTTGCCTAGTGTATGGCCGTGAACCTACCTGCACGTACGCTCGATACCATTCTCCCCTACCGGCCTGACCCCTCACAGGGCACACCTCTGTCCGAAGCCTGTAAGTACGCCGAGGAGTGGCGTCAGCTCGCCCGTTTGTTCACGGCGGAAGACCAAAGATTCCGAAAATTCCGTCGCGACGATGACCGCCGTCCTTGCGCCTACCAGCCGGGCTCATTAGTTTGGTTGTGGATACCTTCCGGCACCCCTGGTCTCTCCTCGAAACTCCTCGCCAAATATCATGGACCCTACCGTGTCATTGAACAGACTACGCCTGTAAACTACGTTGTCAAGCCGGTCACGCCCTCTACTGACGTTGTGGACGGGAGACAGTGCACGTCCAGAGGCTGGAACCTTATTATGACCCTCTCGTCCTAACTACGCCTTGAGTCGGCAGGATGGCTCCTTCTT
>JABSTT010002192.1:0-51815 GCA_013339685.2 Hyalomma asiaticum | reverse complement strand
TTGCCAAATTTATTGATTTAAAAACCAATGCTGCAAGGTAATAAGATTGCTTCAACACATACTGTGCACAGTATGTCCCAAAATATTTGGCAACCACAAACAGCTCCAGTAGTCTTTTTTCCTGGAAACTTGCCGAAATTACATTTTTGCACAATCTGAGCAGTTCCAGCTCAAGGGAGACCTTTGAATAATTTTGGCGAAGGCAAAATTTTTTTCCGCAAAACTAAAATCAGTTGCGAAGCTTGTACAGCATATATATTTTTCAGCAAAACTGAAAAAGGGTCAGCGGACATGTACCAACATTCTTAACTGAATAAGCCCGATAAAGATTACAGAAAGGAGTTCGGAGAAGGACTTGAGCACACTATAGTTAATAAAGAAAATTTTTTTCCACATTTTGGTGTGAGTATTTTAAAACTGTAAATCATTCAATGAACTTTCTAGAAACAGATCACCTCAAGGGACTTCTTACAGCTACCATTGCTCCATCATCCTGTCAATATGATTTTGACCATGCTCTGGCAGTTAGTTGCACAACAATATGCTGCTACATTGGAAATTGATACCAGCTGCCTGTGATTATATCGAATGCAAAATTAATGTTCAATTACAAATAGGTTTCATGCTCTCCAATCTTCCGTGACAAAACCTGTCAAACCAGTTATTATATTCTGAAGTTTTATGTCCCAAAACCACATTAGGTAATTCTCATTTGTTCACAGATGCAGACATTCAAAGCAGTAGGTTTTCATGAATTCTAGAATTTCAGATGATGTTGCAATGTTGCGTCAGGTTTTCTGCACAGAAGCAACAATGGCTATCCTGCATCAAGCACAGGGTGTTGGTTCTGCACCGGCCTCCCGCTTGGTAGGTTGCCTTTGCATGTGTGTCTGTTAGATCTAACTTTCAGTCCCATGCCTATTTTAGTTGGCACGAGATAGACATGGGCTGTATAAAATTCAAACACCAGTGGCACACAACCGAATAACATGGGCTGAGCACTATGGATATGAGCCACACGTGATTGCAGTATCGTTAATCGTGACTAACGTACGTGACGAGTATATCATGTTAGTGATGCAACGATCAATCATTCATGTTCATCATAGATTTGCACCCTACCATCCAAATTTTGGTTTATATGGGGTGAACAAAATGAACAGGAGAGCACAGAGATGTAGGCGGCTAGATAGATAGATACAGTCAAAGTTGCTCAACTTTGCCAAGAAAAAGGGAGCGTAGGCCACCTATACTCTCACTGCCGGTACCCTGGTGATGCCACGAAGGTGCAAAGGTTGGTAAGTGATACAGCCTGTGTCACCGCCAAAATAGAGGCCAAAGCGCACTGCAGAGCAGCAGATGGCCCGTAACTACAGCCATCTATGGAGGTGTACGTTGTTGATACACGGGTTAGTACACTGGTTCCAATTTTAACCTGCAGCAGATGGCAGGCTTGTTCTTTTTCACATAAATAGGAACAAGTACAAGCCTGGCTAATTCGACGATGGCTGTTGTTTGTTTCCCCAACCATGGCACTTTCTTGCCATGCTCCCTTTATGATACACAAGGAGTTCCAAAAGTTGACAGGATCATTTAAATGCCATTCGGAAAGCCTTGTGCATAATGCACTCTTTTGTCTCCTGCGACTGCATGCAGGAGGTTGTCACTGTAGAGTTACGCATGTAGCTTAAACAGTTGTTTACTGGCAAAGGCGTGTACGTAAAAACACCAATAACAAGAAAACTAATCCTTTTTTATCTTTGCGCACAACAAAATACTGCAATCTAAGATATTGACGGTTGCTATTACGCCAGGACATAATGCGGAGGCTGCAATACGTCTATTCGTAACTCTAGACAGCTGCCTGTCAAACACAAGTATACCAAGAAAATGCCAAGCCATGCGATGACAAAATAGGTAAACAGATAAAGTCCCCACGGAGAAACACAAGAGGTTAAATTCTGTCAAGTAAGCATGACTGAAGTTGCCATCAAAATATAGTGCAGGGGAGCATACAAAGGAGATCATTTAAACAACAGGAAAAATTACGCACGTAAGTGTTGCACACTTGTCGACTCAGGCTGGCGTTAAGGCATTGGACGCCACGCCACAGAACAAGCATTTTCTACCAAGAATCTATGTCATGTACGGTTGTTATGCAATAAACAGAGTGAATGCATCATGCGTAGCACCACATATACGACTTCTACGCAGTCTTGCCTCACCTCAAGACTTCCTGCTCGCCTTCAGTGCTACTACAGCGTTCTTTTTCAACTCCTAATTAGTGGTCGATGAGCAGGGTATTTCTCCCTGGAGCCAGTGATCGACTCGACAGGCCCACCACATACATAACTGCATTGAAACCTGCGCGATTAAAAAGAAATAAGAATCACGTTGCCATAGCTGTAGCACCATAGCTGTAGCACAACGCCGTCCATGTCAGACGACGCGGAGTCATAATATTTCGAAAAGTTTACTCACCCTGCCGATGTCCAGCGATCACCCCCGAGCGGCGGCCGAACCAAGGGACGCACGCCGGTATGAACGCACGCCGGTACGACGGCGCAGAGCACGACAAAAAACGAGCGTGCGAGCGTGTTCACCTGTGTTTGCGAGCCCCGACGAGCCGTGCCGTGCCATTAACCTAGGGACAATATACCTAGAAACGTCCTCCTTGTCAGTACCTAGGTGACAGCAAATTTCTGAGGGGAAAACATCCCTAAGGAGTCAATTTTGCTATTTTCATTATTTTTCGCGCATGCGCAGAGCAGGGATCAGAGCGCGGGCGAATGTCAGGTTCGCAAACACGGCCTGTCGTGCTCAACACTACAGGACTTTTTGCACCCGGCTGGTTGCACTGAACGTCGTCGCTCCGCTGTTTCCGCCCTCCTCAACTTCATCGAGGACACGGGGTTGGCCGGGCGGCTATGACAAACTAGCCTGTGTTTTACGTGTCGAGCTTGATGTGTACCTGTGCCTTGTACAGTATGGTGCCTACGCCCGTGTCTCCCTCTTCTAAGTTCTACTTTATCTTGCTTTCTCTGCTTTAGTCCCCCTCCTCCAGCCCTCGCACAGGATGGTTGATGTGTCCTCCTCGACGAGAGACAGTTACTATCCTGTGCTCTCTCTTCTTTTCAATTAAAGAGTCTCTCTCTCTCTGCGGATAAAGAGTTATAGGGCACTCATCACCCTCACTTCCTATCTTTAAAAACCAGGTCCGTGTTGAGGAAAAAAGTGCAGTGTCCAACAGATGGCGCGAGAGCAGGGTGTACGCGGGAAACTTGAATTCAGCAAAACTTCCATTGCATCCTTTAGAGGAGGAGTAAGAGCGGAGAGGAAGAAGGTAGGGGCGGGAAGGGGAGAGGAGTGTTACGTATCAGGGGTGACGTCATTTGTAGCGAAGCAAGCAGATACGCGGGCGTTTTTTCATCTGATTGCGAGCCACACGTTCGGTTGTAATAACGTCGAAGGATAGGGTGAGAGGCACACAGATAGGAACAGGGTCGCCCCACACACCCTGGCAGGGCAGTGAGCTGTACATTTTTCTTGTAGACAAAACCCTGGTAGGCAAGTGAACTCGCAGAGCTCTCTGTTTCTTCGTAGCACTTTCAGATATTGTGTTTGGGGAATTTCAGGGCAACTGTAGAGATCTGAGTGAACCGAAAGGCAAGACCTCTCGAAGACCGCACATTAGGTTAATAATGTCTCTTGGCACAAAGCGCATGAAAGCCACAAAGAGCATATTGTTCCTTGGCATAAAGGCTTGGGAGAAAGAAACCCGGGAAATTCTACTCGGCAACAGGAGACACCAGCCCCTGTGAACCATGTAACTCGCTTCTTCGAATGTGGCGAGTTGGGCTTGCACGTAGATAGCTAAGAAAATACAGTGCAAAGACACACACGGACGAAGCGAGAGGACGAAAGGAGTGCTGATGTCGCCCAGCAAAAGGGCACATATTTTTCAATGTTCCCATTTGTGGAACTTCGACATCGTATACGGTGATCACAGGATCGACACATATACATAAGCGACAATAAGACAAAATGTGGTGTCAATTAATACTCCTTTAACGCAACATAAAGCTACGTGCTGCATTTTTTACGGCTCTGACACAGCGTTACAGTTGCAATGTTCTCTCGAGTAGTCAGTAATACACCTGTTTATGAAGATAATTAAACATTGGTGCATTCTTAAGGCGCTACACACGCACACACACAAACCTTCGCTAACTTACCTTCCGCCGCATGGACACCCGCTGAACTGTTTACGATTTGCCTTTGGGTGTCCTCTAGGGATGTCTCCATTGTTGACCCTGGCACTTTCGTCCCATGTTGCGGGAGGCCATCTGACTGTTGGGGCTGACGAGTGCTGAAACTTGAGTTAGTCGTGTAGCCGCTGAAATCTGCTTCCCTATGACGTTCCGCGCCAATGGCGTCCCCTCCATGGACAACGCTGGGAACAGTGGTAACAGGATCAACGGCTCTGCCTGTCAATGTAGCTCCCCCGTGGTCGGAAGGATCATTGCAGAGGCCTGACTCAGTATGATGAGCACAAGTGACTGACCTGGACGACTCATTTTGAGACGTCGATGAGACTCCCGGCCGTGCCTTTTCACTAACTTCACGAGGCATTGAGGCATATTCTCTTGAAGCATTGACACCTGTCACGTGACCTCTAGTCGATTCGTCAGAACTGCTCGTCTCGTGGTCTTCCACTCGCGTATGGTTCAAGATCGTTCCGCTTGGCCTCTGGCTATGTGCGGTAGATTGGCTTGCATTTGATTCAGGAGAAGTCCGTGCAGGACTACCAGGTGCGTACATTGCGTTATGTCCTTGACCACCATTTGTGAGAGGCTCTTCATCTCCGCTAGCCCTGTGTACCGTTGGTTCACCGAACAAACCGCTGTTACTTGGTTCGTTAGGTCTGTTTCGTATGCCTTCAGTGTGACGTAGTGTGTCCGCAGGAGTTGATACAGGACCTGCAAAAAGCAAACAAAATAAGTTGATGCGAAAAACAGGAAAAGAGATATGGTTTTTGACGATATTTATCAATTTACGAGGCGCACAGCCAAAATAAAATGTTCCGTCAGGAAACCACTGCAATCGCATCGTTGTTCAGGGCTCCATCAATCGCGAGTGCGCCACACAACATCAACATTCTTATCGTCCCAGATGACGGCTAACTCATACAGTAATATTTCGTTTGCATGTGTTTGAAAATTCCAAATGTTGGTGCTACTCATACGACTCAGCATTTATAATTACGCGGGCAATCCACGAAAGTCCCCGAAGGCAATCTGTTGGGCCGACTTGGTATAACCTCTATTTAGCGCAAAAGTGAAGCAACTGTCTGACCTTCTGTCTCAGTCTCTCCAGGCATATTGGATCGGAAGGTCAGAGTTTTGATTCAATTCGGGTAACACTGCTGCAAGGGAACTTCCGCTCTCCCAGGGAGCGCGAGCAGCGCGAATCATATCTAATTCATAAATTCGGCACACTGGAAAATGGAATAAATGAATGTCCGGGCGCTCTTCCTGTTGTGCGTACATTAAAGCGAGAATAACACCAAGTGGTACTTAACATCAAATTAACCAATAACCGACATGAAAACGGTGCTGCTTTATGTCAGAGCCGGCGCTTTCGGTGATCGTACCTGTTGTCCATGTCAACTTGAAATATGTGGCGCTTTGTATAACTTCTTCCGTCTTTTTCGCTCACTTTTCAACTACTGCATTTTCCTTATAATCGTTTATTCAAATATTTTTCTACTTCGATCACATATCGCCCCCTTTTATTGATAACGCCATTCATATCACAAAACATCAGGCCCCTACCGCACGTACTCCGAAAGATACGTAGGGATTCTTTACTGGTCTCACTCCATGTTTTTCTTTTTGTCCTTTTTTCTTTCTTGTGGCGCGCCTTAGCGTCTCCGCCGGCACTTACCCCCCCCCCCCCCCTTCTTCTTCTGGCGGCCGCTTTCAACCGCGGCGGCATTCTTAACCACGACGCTCCCCAAAACGAGCAACCACTTAAAGCCATGTTCGTCGCTGGACGTGTCGTTTGGCTAACAATGGCTTTCCCAGGATCGTCTCGATGCAGTAGGCCAAACGGCACTCTTTGTTTTTATTTTATTTATTTATTTTTTTCAGTGCCACCGTGGAGCCGACCACGTGCCTATCACCTCTGCCCTTTCCGCCAGTTCTTCAAAATTGCCGCCGTACGCGCATTGGGAGAAAACATGTTGGTGCCCCTCTGCCCCCTCCCATCTTTTCCCACTCACTCAGTAAATAGTTTTCCGCCCTTTCTGCTATGGCTATATAAACTAACGAGAGAAAACGAAATGCTGTCTTGAGAAAGGTCAGGCTCTGACCGAAACGTCGACAAATTAATGAAACATTACTGAAGTGCTACGTACGTCTCATATATATATATATATATATATATATATATATATATATATATATATATATATATATATATATATATATATATATATATATATATATGAGTAGTAGACCCTCGGAATTGGCAACAAAAATGCGGAAAGCGTTTATTCAACGTTTGAGCCGGAGACCGGCCTTCACCAGGAATATATATATATATATATATAAAGTCCCAAAGAAAAATAAATCACATAAGTGCTTCAGAAGCGGGGAATCTAACCACAAACCTCTTTCTCTGTAGCGCGTGGCTCTAACTACTACACCACGAAGAGCAGATCCTTGAGGGAGCCTTATATACATACATTATATATACACGCGAGCCTTATATACGCATCCTTTACCGCTGCCAGGACTCAGAGACGGCAGGCGCTTATAAGCGTTTCTTCATTACCAGCGAGATGGCGCGAGGAGCGCAGCGGGCGCATTTAAAAGTCGTCGGCCAGCTCGCTGGCTTCTATTTGAACAGGGCCTTGCCCTTCCGCTCTCTGCTCGCGCGGTTGTCTCGTGGTGAGAGGAAGAGGGATGTTTCGAGCTTAGACCGTGATGTCCACGCTGATGTTAGGGAGTGTATGAAAGTCACTCGAGCTCAAGGGACGCCGCTAAACGAACAAACACAAGATGAGCGCGAACTATCAAGTGTCGCAGCTCGACACTTCAAGCACGCTAATTTACTTCGCTGCTTCGGCCGCCTTTGCAACAGGAGCGCTGTTAAAACTGAAAGTATCCATTATGACGGCTTATTCGCGCTCGATCGGTGTATATATATGCGTTCGTTTCGTGCGTGCTTCACTTGATAGTTCGCGCTCATCTTCTGTTTGTTCATTTAGCGGCCTCTCCTAGCTTTGTATGTGTAGCTTTGTGACACACAACGCACCAACACGCACTGCCAACGGGAGGCGCTCACTTAGCAAGTGCATGTTTGCTACAATTAATATTGCTCCTGAAGCTGCGAGCCTCACTTCATATAGCATTACAGTTTCTTGCTATCGCATTCATTGCTTCGCCTTTGCGCCGAAACTGTGACTTTTTTTTGTTTAGAGCAGACCCCATATTCCAACAGGGAGACCACGTTTGGTGAGTCGCAGTTAAGGACGCCGCGGATTGAATGTGTGAAGTTGCAGTGTGTGCTTTTGGCTATCGTGCTTGTTTGCGTGTGTTTGCACACAATGCTTCTCCTTATTCCGCAGAGTCGGCAACCCGCTTGTGTTCTGTTTGTTTTCGAGTGTATAATATAGTCCGTGATGTTTTTTGGGCGCATACACACAACTCTAGGGGTAGTAGTGAACATCTTCTAAGGCGGCTGCTTTGCTCAAGGACATTAAAGTGTCATTTTTTAGAATTTTGTTAACATTTGGCCCATGATTTGTGAATGTGAGAATTAGGTTGCGCCGTTCTTGTTGGCTTTCTTTCTTCTGATTGTGTAGGAGTTGGTGGCGCGGTTCAGGTTAGCTGCTTTTTGTATTGCGTAGTCAGTTATGGGGGCCGGGCATTGCTATCTGATGAGGACGCGTCAAAGGCCAGTGACGCGTCCTCATCCACGTCATAGGCCAGACAACTTTCTACTTTCGAAAAAAGTCGAACAGACAACATAAGCAATTCAAAAGCTAAAAAAACTAACCCGCGACAGCATCATATTACGGACGAAATCAGATCAAGGGGACACAGTTACTACAACCCCCCCCCCCCCCCCATTCCTATTTTATCCCCCCGGAAAAATAATGTTAACAAACCCGCGCATATATGAAAATGAAAGAAATGAATGAACTCGCGACCTTTGGCGTCGCTTCCTCAAAATTGCCGTTGTACGCGCACTCGAAGAAAACGTGCTGATGCCCCTCTGCTACCTACCATCTTTCCGCACTCACTTTCGCCAATCACTTAGGAACCAGGGCCCGTATTCACAAAAATAACTTACGACAAAAATGTTCGTAAGAGATAATTTCAGCCAATCCTGATGCCGGGCATATCATTACAGAAGCCCGTTGACCAATGGTAAAAAGCACTTACGAAAGAGAAGTTTTGTGAATTCGGCCCCAGTTTCCGCCCGTTGCCCTATGCCTATATAAACGAACAGGAGAAAAAGAAAAACTGTCGTGATAAAGGTCAGGCTCTGACCGAAACGTCGAAGAATAAATGGAATATCATTGAAGTGCTACGTCTCATACTTGTATTTATGCGGCAGCCGAAGCCACCTACTTCGCCAAGGATATATATATAGTATATCCAAAGGAAAGGGGGTCAAGGGCTCGCTTTCTTTGTTAGAAACAAGTTAATGAAACAAAGAACGTTGTTGTTTCATTAACTTATATATATATATATATATATATATATATATATATATATATATATATATATATATATATATATATATATATATATATACGGGACATGACGGCGACGGCGAAAGACCTGTTCAAGTGTCTAGATAATTGCTATCGTAATAAAATAAAACTACGCAGAATAAAGCATGACGACATCGACCAACCGAATGGTGATAACTAGGAATAACACCATTTCCATCACAAGTGCACGCTGATTTCCAGCATAACATTAAGGAGTGTTGTGCTTGCATATCTAATTGATTACTCAATTATTGAATGTAACGTATCGTGATGGTGATAGAGGACTTATAAAGTGGCGCTGTAGGTCTAATAATGGCGTATCATGCCAAAATGTTAACAACTACGCTAACGTTACATAAGATATCTTGAGGAACAGTGGCCGAAGGAAAGTTTGAAATTTCTTGACGAATTAATTCTATGACTTTATAGGTTATTTTTTTTTTACTTTTGCAGTTGTACTCGCCGCAAAAATCTTAAGTACCATGTTCAGAATGTATTCATAATAGAGGTTGGGGTACACAGAACATGTCTTTCCAGGTATAAAAGCGATTCATACGACAAGAACCGTAACGCTATAACAAACCATGGCTTGACACTTGTACTACATTATCGGCAACACAATGCGATCGAGTTTGTATGCAGAGCTCAGTGTGCTCAATTCGAAAGCTTTCTATATTTATAGACCACAAATTTAAGCGTAGTACATCATACTCACGTGGCGCATCAGGCTTCCACGTAGTCCTTTTCATCTGATTGCTGTCCTCGCGTCTGGTTGTACGAACGCCCGGCGACGTGTTGAGAGGCACACAGGAAGGAAGAGGGCCGCCCCACACACCGTGGCCAAGGCAGTGAACTGTAGATTTTCCTTGTAGACGAAACCCTGGTCGGCAACTGAACTCGTAGACCTCTCTGTTTCTTCTTCGGACATCCATATATTGTGTTTGGGGAATTTCAGGGCATCTGTAGAGATCTGGTGAAGCGACAGGCAAGAGAAAATGATGGCTCTCAAAGACAGCGAATTAGCTCAACATCTGGAATTCACTTATCGGCATACTCTACCATGAACGAAACTTCTGTAAGGGTGTACAGTGCATGCCTCAGAGAATCCTGAGCGCATAATGAAATGAATGAAAAGCTACGGTGCAACACCTCTGCCTGAGTCTGCATATATGCTTTACTCCTTCTTTGGCCTCCACATGAAGTGTTTCATATACCGTAAAACTACACTACGGGCGAAGCCTTCATCGCCAAAGTAGTACTTACGACAAACCTGCGTGAGGCCAGCTTTTAGGAATGATACTATACTGGGAGACCTAGGTACACCATGATGGCGTTTCTTACAGTAGCAAAAAGGAACTTAAAGGGCAACTCTGGCAGTTTATTCACCATGTTCTGATATCAATGTTTTCCAATGGCATTGATAGCCCTGTAACCGCCAGAGTGGTTCAGTTTGCTCAGAAACGAACCAATAATTTTAAATAAGCAACAAAAAGTCGTCAAACCGAAACCGAAACGGGCAGATGCTTCGTGAAGCGTGTGTGGTCACGTCACAACCTTCCCGTCAAGAGAAATATGGAACTGGCGCCAAAGAAATGCCCGTGGCGAGGTCATCCGAGGACATATCGAGTTATGCCAGCTTTTCTGATCTTAACAGCGACGATTTGAGCGCAGAAGTATCGCCGTTTTGGTTTTGAAGGCCCACTAGCTCGGGTAGGCAGCGCGGAGGTGATGACGTCAAAAACGCAGGGTGGCCCGCGTAAGAATCCGCTAAAACGTTTTAAAATTAATTTACAGAAAAACTAAGTGACCTACATGCGCCTGACTTGGCATGTATTATTACAGTACCGAGGAGAATATATACTGAAAATTTTATTGAGATCAGTGACACTGACAAATCTCCGGAGTTGCCCTTTAAAGAAGAAGAGGTATGTGCTGGGGGTTCGAATCACATGTGATCGAATCACAAAGAAAGCCGATAATTTGCTCCTACATTACTGTGTCGAGACATAGCGGCATGTGGTGGCATAAGCCCTCGCAAACAAGGAGGCTATGCTAGTGCGCACTCCCGAGGAGCAACACGCCGGTCATGGCAATCAGGACCACCTATCAAGAATAAATTTCGCTCTCTCTCTTTCTCTGTGTGTGTTGCGCGCGCGTTGTTCGTAGCGACTACTGCCGCCGAGGGTCGAAACAACAAAAAACTTTTCTGTGTTTTCGTCAAAATTCTGCGTCACCTCTGTGTCGTATATGCTACACAGTTTCGCTACAGTCATCCACTCTCGCAGAGTGGAATGGTTCATGAATTTTTGTAGTTGTTCCGTTGTCAATCTTATTTATAATAAATATAAGCCAGTAGTAAACGTACGCAGAATCAAACATTTGAGGATATAGTTATGACATTCAAAACTACCCGTAACAAGCACTGTCGCCAAAGTTTCACTCGAACATATGTGCGCGGCCGCGTTCAGCAGGTGGCAGTTAACTTTCTTGAAAGTGCGTTGTTCATATCACAACTTCCAACAACGTTTTCGCTCACTTTAGTCTGCTTGTTCAGCTCGCATTATTGTCACTTCATCTAGAGCACAAAGCAGACAAGGACGGGGACAATGCACGAAAACAGGCGCTAACTAACGATTCGTCGTGCGGTAACGAATAACACAACTCTAGGACGTCTATCAAGAAAGCATGTAACAAACTGCGGGACTCGTCGAAAGCTAACTATAGCCACTTTATCAATGAGGGATCTTTATCAATGAGGGATCATCAGTGTGCAATAAATTCAGCTTCTATAGACCTTTCCATCGGCACTCTCGCACCGGCGAGCAGGAACCTGTTTTTGTCGTCTGCTAGCGCGCGGGAGAGAGCTCTCCGCGCCACGCCCCCCTTCGTTGGGCTGTTTGTTGCGCCGAGCCGCCCATACGTTTTGCCGTGCTTGCACGGTGCGCGCGCTGTTTTTCGCTCACTAGAGCGATTTAAAATGTCCTTTAAGAACAGTCTATCGACAGGGCATCACTGCATTGTTTACGGTTGCATGTACAACCAGAAGAAAAGAAACGCTGCACGTAAACAGCTGTGCAGCAAGCTGTTGGGATCCTGGTGGGGTCGCAGGAGTCGGGCCGTCGGTCCTAGGATTCCACGCTTCAGGTCGACGTTTCACCCATCCCGACTCCAAGGGAAGGATGCCGGAGTGCGAAGTTGACACGGAGACGATGACGATTGAGAAGAAGAGAGATGAAATTTATTTTCTACATGATGATGGGAGCTCGGAGCTTAACGGAGCTTTGAGCTCGTATTATATAGAACACTATGTACAATAGAGTCCAATCACGACGTTGTCTCCGCCCGCGAAGAGAGGAGGTCACACCCCGCCTTCGCTGCTTCTTTGCGGCAAGGTGTGACGTGTCCCGAGTAGCGGCCGATGCTGATTCCTGGAGAAGGTGGGGCCCGGCGAAGAGGTTTGCTGGAAAACAACAGCAGCACAAATAAAAGCACTCTTCCCGGCCCTGTCCTTTTGAAGACACGCCGCCGGTTTCTCACAATGGGGAAGCCATAGGACACCTGCTGGCAGCAGACCTCGGTGTCGTCCGTTGCGCTGATGCACCCCTCTCGCTGCGTCGGTGCGGTCGACAAGTTCATATTTCCCAAAAGCGGCGCAAACGCGCACACATGCACCGCACGACACACCGACGGTCCAGGCGGATTCCGGGAGCTTCCCGCGGGCTGGTTTGAAACTGGCGAACAAGGCCGTCGCTGCCCCGTCAAACAATAGACTTGTCTCTTCGAGACGGCAGCTCGGCGAAGTCCATCCGTGGGAACGCAGGCATACGCGCTCCCCACGGTCATTTTCCCCGAAAGGCAGATCCAGCGGCCATCGGCAGCAGCCTCCCTTCACCACATCCATGGGGGGCCCACGCCGATCTTAACAGTCCCTCCGGCGCCAGGAAACTCTCGAATGGCCAGGAACGCAATTGCTGTCCATGAGAGAGATATCGGGCTTGCTTAACTCTGTGGACATGTGGCTCGAACATCCCAAAGGACGAACCGCAGCCAGAACAATCCAGGCGCCACAACACTACACCACGCGCAGGCATTCAGAATCTGCTTCGGATCCACCAGGCTTATCAAAACATTAACTCACTCCCAAAAAATTTCGGACTCATTTCAAGCAAGTGACCATCTTCCCTCGCAAAGTATTGCTCACGACAAACCTGGGGCAGCTATGGACGAGTTCCCACTCCAGAACTACCTAAGAATTGGTTCTACAGAATTTGTCGAGCAAAAGGTTAACAATGATGGCACCCACTTTAAGATTCATACTCTCCTACTGAGTGCGTCAGCACCTCCACTGACGTTACATTTCCCATACCGAACGGTAAAACGTTCTTGGAGGATCGGAATCCATCGGAGCAAGCTTCCATTCCTTTGAGGCCTTTCGCCTAACCCGATAAGCGGACAGCGATCAATCTCGAGAGCAAGATTCGCTTCGTACACGCAACTGGCAATTCTCTGTGCCACCCATACAAAGCATACACGTTACTTTTCAACCGCACTATATATCGCCTCTCTCACTGTCAGCTAATTTACGACATTCAAAAGACATGGAATGTTCTCCGTGCTCTCCTTATTTAACTTGAAAATAACGCCCGATCCTCTGTCACTCACATCGTCTTGAAGTACAACGTAACATTCTTAACCTTCAAACTCCCACTTAGGATAAGAACTTCAACACAAATAAAACTAACGTCAAAACTAAGTTTACAAAAACTCACTCACGCTGATAAGCCTAACTAGTCTGTGGTGCCCGAAGCCCACTCTCCAAAAATACACATTAAGTGTTCAACCAACAACTTACTAAGGAAATAACCTTTAAGTCATAACTCGCATTTTACGTAGCTCGAAAACAGACACTACCTACAGTGTCATGAACATTCCCTCAAAGTAATGTACCCTAGTTAAAACTTCAACGAGCTTTACGCAAATTAAAATCGCTCTAAGTGCAGCCTTCCAACAACTTCGCTTAGTCTACTGCTTCCTGACTCAACAACGCTCTTCCTCCATGGAGAGCTTCAACATAAAGCGGTTCTCGATCATAGTGCCTCAAACTGACCGTACACTTCTTTCTTAACTGATACGTTGTGCTTTTGACCAACTTCACGCAACTGCGCGCCTACTGACCGTTACAGCAGTCACCATTTACTCGAAATAATCTTCAATGCCGGACACATGAAAGTAACAAGAAGAAAATTGGGCATTGCTCATGCGCTGTAAACTGAGTATTAAAATAGTACGCGACAAGACTGCATCACTGAAGCCAAAATTCTCACAAAACTGATTTGGCTTTACTCTTGAACGAGCTCTGAAATGCGCTTCATTTACGCAGAGTGTAATACACAGTACACCATTTCCTGTCAAACATGCAAGCTACTAAATTCACAAATGTTGGTTTCGCGACAAGCCTTAAACTGTACCTCACTTTTGCATGCGCTTGCAAAATGACCACAACGGACCGCTCCGCGTTCCCCGTACACGAATTCCTTTGATTCGAACCCTATGGGGTCTCGGTCCCGACGGCTTTCTCGCTCGCCATAGCCACAAAGCGCAAGCTGTTCCCCGAGTTCTGCTGTCGTGCTTGATTCGGCTTCGCGGCCGCTTTCCTTCATTCCTCTGACGGGCTGACCTGAAGCGTAGATGGAAGGTCGGTCTGTCGCGCTTTCTGCGCAATGTCGCGGGACGTTGAACTGCAGTGTTGCTCCTGAGACCAATTAGACACGGCTGGCATCGCAAACAAAATCTAGCCAGTGCTTTTGGCCGCGCAGGGTGCCTTTTACTGACCAAACCACCTCGACCCGCTATTCTCTTCCACAACATCACCTTTCCCCTTCGTCGGAGGGGCTGCATCCGTTTACTGAGAACGTGCCTCTTTCTAGTTCGCCTTACCGAACGGGACAAACAGCATTTCCCCCTGCCGCGAGTTGGACTTGCCTTTTGTCTCGCGCGCTCCCTTTTCCTTGCTGGTTCTTTCAAGCGCTTCCTATGTGCTGCTCGAGCTCCGTTTTTTCTTTTTCGGCTGTGTTTACGGACACCTGATGCGCTTGCACTTTCCTCTGAACTAAGCGTCGCGTATTCAAACTCTTCGGATGCCCCTGCGATTGTCTCCTCCTTTTCCACAAAAGAATCGCTCGCTTCGGAAGTCGTGGAAAGGATATTTACTTGTTCAAGGGCATCTGTAGCGCTTCTCAAAACCTCCTCCTCACTGCGCGTGCACTCGGCCATTTCTCCTAAATTAGCTTCATGCAGTTCTTTGTACTGCCGCTCGCTGCTACAAACTGCGTCGCATGCATTGCCCTCCAAGGTCTGACCATTCGTGGAAGCCTCTACACTTTCGTCACTCATTTTCTGGACACCTCCTTCACTACACTGAGACTCCACTTTACTACAGCTTCTGGCCACTTGGCCCCGTTCCTCACTGTTGTAACTCACATCTGTCTGCTGCGGCTGGAATTCTCTCACAAATATATCGGCATCAGAGTATTTCGCCACCTCCAGCACAATACCCTCACTTTTGTCGCTTAGTGACGCCTCGCTCTTACCGACTTTTTCGATTTCTTCCGCAGCTGAATCGCAACCCTTTGAAGTTGCCTCACTATGATCAGAGCACTCCGTTTTACAGCTTCCGGCCACTTGGCCCTGCTTTTCGCGGTTGTAACGAACTCTCTCGTGCTCATGAAATGAGCGTACGCTGCTATCGGTCTCAAAATTTAGTGCCATCTCAACGACACTCGAGCTTACGTCACTTACTGACACCGCCGCATTACCGATAACTTCCTCCACTTCGTGCACACTTCGCTCACACCTCTTAGAAGCTGTCTCGCTCTCATCATAGTCTTTCTCTCGCTTACAGCTACTGGCTACTTGGCCGCGCTGTTTACAGTTGTAATCAACTGTTTCCTGTGCTTGAAACGCGCGCGCAAAGTTAGCGGACGCCTCACAATCTTCCGCGATCTCAAGCACATCTTTCTTTGTCTCATTCTTAACGGAGACACCAAAGAGCCTGTACAAGTCTTCCTGCACATTACTTTCTTCACGCTTTCCGCTTGCTCTTTCAGGAGTTCCGCTAATTCCTCCTCGAACCATTAACCGATCCCTCTCAATTTTGAGCTCCAACAATTTCCTCTCCCTTTCTTTCTTCTCTTTTTCATACAGTTTCTTTGCTTCCTCCCTCTCTTTCTCGTATGCTGTTTTGGCTTCCTCCTCTTTCAGATTTTCTTGAACAAGACCCCAAGCGAATTCAATGTCTTCCTCACTTTTCCTCTATTAATTTCAGTAGCTCGCACTTAGTCATCGACTCTTCCCACTCGAGTGCCAACTCGTCGCACAACTGCAACAACTCTGCCCCTCGCAACCTACTCGGGTCCATGGCCACTGCTTAAAACGATGGTTTTGCTTGCGAACAGATGCTTAAACCCGCGCACTTTGCGTCTGAACGCACACACACACCCATGAATTCAAATTGTTAACCCAGAGTTTGAAGCCTGGTAAATCTCAAAGCAAAAACCAAACGCTCACCCGCAAATGCAGCGCCATGTCACCAGGTTCATCCCAGCCGCTGCCATCCAAATGTTGGGATCCTGGTGGGGTCGCAGGAGTCGGGCCGTCGGTCCTAGGTTCCACGCTACTAGGTCGACGTTTCACCCATCCCGACTCCAAGGGAAGGTTGCCGGAGTGCGGGGTTGACACGGAGACGATGACGAGTGTGAAGAAGAGAGATGAAATTTATTTTCTACATGATGATGGGAGCTCGGAGCTTAACGGAGCTTTGAGCTCGTATTATATAGAACACTATGTACAATAGAGTCCAATCACGACATTGTCACCGCCCTCGAAGAGAGGAGGTCACACCCCGCCTTCACTGCTTCTTTGCGGCAAGGTGTGACGTGTCCCGAGTAGCGGCCGATGCTGATTCCTGGAGAAGGTGGGGCCCGGCGAAGAGGTTTGCTGGAAAACAACAGCAGCACAAATAAAAGCACTCTTCCCGGCCCTGTCCTTTTGAAGACACGCCGCCGGTTTCTCACAATGGGGAAGCCATAGGACACCTGCTGGCAGCAGACCTCGGTGTCGTCCGGTGCGCTGATGCACCCCTCTCGCTGCGTCGGTGCGGTCGACAAGTTCATATTTCCCAAAAGCGGCGCAAACGCGCACACACTGCACCGCACGACACACCGACGGTCCAGGAGGATTCCGGGAGCTTCCCGCGGGCTGGTTTGAAACTGGCGAACAAGGCCGTCGCTGCCCCGTCAAACAATAGACTTGTCTCTTCGAGACGGCAGCTCGGCGAAGTCCATCCGTGGAAACGCAGGCATACGCGCTCCCCACGGTCATTTTCCCCGAAAGGCTAGATCCAGCGGCCACTCGGCAGCAGCCTCCCTTCACCACATCCATGGGGGGCCCACGCCGATCTTAACAGTCCCTCCGGCGCCAGGAAACTCTCGAATGGCCAGGAACGCAATTGCTGTCCATGAGAGAGATCTCGGGCTTGCTTAACTCTGTGGACATGTGGCTCGAACATCCCAAAGGACGAACCGCAGCCAGAACAATCCAGGCGCCACAACACTACACCACGCGCAGGCATTCAGAATCTGCTTCGGATCCACCAGGCTTATCAAAACATTAACTCACTCCCAAAAAATTTCGGACTCATTTCAAGCAAGTGACCATCTTCCCTCGCAAAGTATTGCTCACGACAAACCTGGGGCAGCTATGGACGAGTTCCCACTCCAGAACTACCTAAGAATTGGTTCTACAGAATTTGTCGAGCAAAAGGTTAACAATGATGGCACCCACTTTAAGATTCATACTCTCCTACTGAGTGCGTCAGCACCTCCACTGACGTTACATTTCCCATACCGAACGGTTAAACGTTCTTGGAGGATCGGAATCCATCGGAGCAAGCTTCCATTCCTTTGAGGCCTTTCGCCTAACCCGATAAGCGGACAGCGATCAATCTCGAGAGCAAGATTCGCTTCGTACACGCAACTGGCAATTCTCTGTGCCACCCATACAAAGCATACACGTTACTTTTCAACCGCACTATATATCGCCTCTCTCACTGTCAGCTAATTTACGACATTCAAAAGACATGGAATGTTCTCCGTGCTCTCCTTATTTAACTTGAAAATAACGCCCGATCCTCTGTCACTCACATCGTCTTGAAGTACAACGTAACATTCTTAACCTTCAAACTCCCACTTAGGATAAGAACTTCAACACAAATAAAACTAACGTCAAAACTAAGTTTACAAAACTCACTCACGCTGATAAGCCTAACTAGTCTGTGGTGCCCGAAGCCCACTCTCCAAAAATACACATTAAGTGTTCAACCAACAACTTACTAAGAAATAACCTTTAAGTCATAACTCGCATTTTACGTAGCTCGAAAACAGACACTACCTACAGTGTCATGAACATTCCCTCAAAGTAATGTACCCTAGTTAAAACTTCAACGAGCTTTACGCAAATTAAAATCGCTCTAAGTGCAGCCTTCCAACTTCGCTTAGTCTACTGCTTCCTGACTCAACAACGCTCTTCCTCCATGGAGAGCTTCAACATAAAGCGGTTCTCGATCATAGTGCCTCAAACTGACCGTACACTTCTTTCTTAACTGATACGTTGTGCTTTTGACCAACTTCACGCAACTGCGCGCCTACTGACCGTTACAGCAGTCACCATTTACTCGAAATAATCTTCAATGCCGGACACATGAAAGTAACAAGAAGAAAATTGGGCATTGCTCATGCGCTGTAAACTGAGTATTAAAATAGTACGCGACAAGACTGCATCACTGAAGCCAAAATTCTCACAAAACTGATTTGGCTTTACTCTTGAACGAGCTCTGAAATGCGCTTCATTTACGCAGAGTGTAATACACAGTACACCATTTCCTGTCAAACATGCAAGCTACTAAATTCACAAATGTTGGTTTCGCGACAAGCCTTAAACTGTACCTCACTTTTGCATGCGCTTGCAAAATGACCACAACGGACCGCTCCGCGTTCCCCGTACACGAATTCCTTTGATTCGAACCCTATGGGGTCTCGGTCCCGACGGCTTTCTCGCTCGCCATAGCCACAAAGCGCAAGCTGTTCCCCGAGTTCTGCTGTCGTGCTTGATTCGGCTTCGCGGCCGCTTTCCTTCATTCCTCTGACGGGCTGACCTGAAGCGTAGATGGAAGGTCGGTCTGTCGCGCTTTCTGCGCAATGTCGCGGGACGTTGAACTGCAGTGTTGCTCCTGAGACCAATTAGACACGGCTGGCATCGCAAACAAAATCTAGCCAGTGCTTTTGGCCGCGCAGGGTGCCTTTTACTGACCAAACCACCTCGACCCGCTATTCTCTTCCACAACATCACCTTTCCCCTTCGTCGGAGGGGCTGCATCCGTTTACTGAGAACGTGCCTCTTTCTAGTTCGCCTTACCGAACGGGACAAACAGCATTTCCCCCTGCCGCGAGTTGGACTTGCCTTTTGTCTCGCGCGCTCCCTTTTCCTTGCTGGTTCTTTCAAGCGCTTCCTATGTGCTGCTCGAGCTCCGTTTTTTCTTTTTCGGCTGTGTTTACGGACACCTGATGCGCTTGCACTTTCCTCTGAACTAAGCGTCGCGTATTCAAACTCTTCGGATGCCCCTGCGATTGTCTCCTCCTTTTCCATCAAAGAATCGCTCGCTTCGGAAGTCGTGGAAAGGATATTTCCTTGTTCAAGGGCATCTGTAGCGCTTCTCAAAACCTCCTCCTCACTGCGCGTGCACTCGGCCATTTCTCCTAAATTAGCTTCATGCAGTTCTTTGTACTGCCGCTCGCTGCTACAAACTGCGTCGCATGCATTGCCCTCCAAGGTCTGACCATTCGTGGAAGCCTCTACACTTTCGTCACTCATTTTCTGGACACCTCCTTCACTACACTGAGACTCCACTTTACTACAGCTTCTGGCCACTTGGCCCCGTTCCTCACTGTTGTAACTCACATCTGTCTGCTGCGGCTGGAATTCTCTCACAAATATATCGGCATCAGAGTATTTCGCCACCTCCAGCACAATACCCTCACTTTTGTCGCTTAGTGACGCTTCGCTCTTACCGATTTTTTTCGATTTCTTCCGCAGCTGAATCGCAACCCTTTGAAGTTGCCTCACTATGATCAGAGCACTCCGTTTTACAGCTTCCGGCCACTTGGCCCTGCTTTTCGCGGTTGTAACGAACTCTCTCGTGCTCATGAAATGAGCGTACGCTGCTATCGGTCTCAAAATTTAGTGCCATCTCAACGACACTCGAGCTTACGTCACTTACTGACACCGCCGCATTACCGATAACTTCCTCCACTTCGTGCACACTTCGCTCACACCTCTTAGAAGCTGTCTCGCTCTCATCATAGTCTTTCTCTCGCTTACAGCTACTGGCTACTTGGCCGCGCTGTTTACAGTTGTAATCAACTGTTTCCTGTGCTTGAAACGCGCGCGCAAAGTTAGCGGACGCCTCACAATCTTCCGCGATCTCAAGCACATCTTTCTTTGTCTCATTCTTAACGGAGACACCAAACAGCCTGTACAAGTCTTCCTGCACATTACTTTCTTCACGCTTTCCGCTTGCTCTTTCAGGAGTTCCGCTAATTCCTCCTCGAACCATTAACCGATCCCTCTCAATTTTGAGCTCCAACAATTTCCTGTCCCTTTCTTTCTTCTCTTTTTCATACAGTTTCTTTGCTTCCTCCCTCTCTTTCTCGTATGCTGTTTTGGCTTCCTCCTCTTTCAGATTTTCTTGAACAAGACCCCAAGCAAATTCAATGTCTTCCTCACTGCTACCGCTTTCCTCTATTAATTTCAGTAGCTCGCACTTAGTCATCGACTCTTCCCACTCGAGTGCCAACTCGTCGCACAACTGCAACAACTCTGCCCCTCGCAACCTACTCGGGTCCATGGCCACTGCTTAAAACGATGGTTTTGCTTGCGAACAGATGCTTAAACCCGCGCACTTTGCGTCTGAACGCACACACACACCCAGGAATTCAAATTGTTAACCCAGAGTTTGAAGCCTGGTAAATCTCAAAGCAAAAACCAAACGCTCACCCGCAAATGCAGCGCCATGTCACCAGGTTCATCCCAGCCGCTGCCATCCAAATGTTGGGATCCTGGTGGGGTCGCAGGATTCGGGCCGTCGGTCCTAGGTTCCACGCTACTAGGTCGACGTTTCACCCATCCCGACTCCAAGGGAAGGTTGCCGGAGTGCGGGGTTGACACGGAGACGATGACGAGTGTGAAGAAGAGAGATGAAATTTATTTTCTACATGATGATGGGAGCTCGGAGCTTAACGGAGCTTTGAGCTCGTATTATATAGAACACTATGTACAATAGAGTCCAATCACGACATTGTCACCGCCCTCGAAGAGAGGAGGTCACACCCCGCCTTCACTGCTTCTTTGCGGCAAGGTGTGACGTGTCCCGAGTAGCGGCCGATGCTGATTCCTGGAGAAGGTGGGGCCCGGCGAAGAGGTTTGCTGGAAAACAACAGCAGCACAAATAAAAGCACTCTTCCCGGCCCTGTCCTTTTGAAGACACGCCGCCGGTTTCTCACAATGGGGAAGCCATAGGACACCTGCTGGCAGCAGACCTCGGGGTCGTCCGGTGCGCTGATGCACCCCTCTCGCTGCGTCGGTGCGGTCGACAAGTTCATATTTCCCAAAAGCGGCGCAAACGCACACACACGCACCGCACGACACACCGACGGTCCAGGAGGACTCCGGGAGCTTCCCGCGGGCTGGTTTGAAACTGGCGAACAAGGCCGTCGCTGCCCCGTCAAACAATAGACTTGTCTCTTCGAGACGACAGCTCGGCGAAGTCCATCCGTGGGAACGCAGGCATACGCGCTCCCCACGATCATTTTCCCCGAAAGGTAGATCCAGCGGCCACCGGCAGCAGCCTCCCTTCACCATATCCATGGGGGGCCCACGCCGATCTTAACAAAGCACAACGTTGCGCAGGAGGAGCGCGGCTGCGCAGTCACTGACGTACTCGTCCTAAAACGCCGCACCGCTCATGTTCCCACGTGGTCTAACGCTGATGTCGCCAACACCCTCTCAACCCTAGTCAGTGCCGTTCTTAGCATATGGTGCGAATGTCCCAGATTTCTTCTTTCATTCTCTCCCTACTAGATTAGCTTCAACCATGAGAGCTAAACGCGTTTCACGGTACTACCAAAGCAAGGGGTTTTTGTACGGACATTCCTTTTTCTTTTTTTTGTTGCTGTTGTCCTTGCTGCTGTATGCCTCCGGCCTGTGCAGTTCAAACCAGGTGGGCATGTTTTGTTGAACCGCAAACGTGCTTCAGCACCTTATGTGACGCGGACGCTTCCTTCAATAGAAAAAAAAAAATGTGGAGAGCTCGACGGAAGTCGATAATGAATTAGGCTGCGAGAACGGAGCGGAATGATTGCTTCTTGACCATGAGTGCGATAAATGAGAAACCCGATTAGAACAAAAAGAAATCCAGGTCTCACGCGCCGTGAGCCAATGTTATGCCAAGATGCCAGCGATGTAATTGGAAGTCTTAGCCAACTTTATTCTTTAAAGAGAAAGTCAGCACACAATAGCCGACAGCTGAAGGAACTCTAGCCAAGAGTAGCTATCTAGAGCTGGTTTTAGTTGAGTAAATGCCGCACATATGCCATAGCTTATACATCATGCCACAACATTTTTGCGATGTTATGCACACAGATATACGTGTGGCATTTACTGACGATCACACCTTGTTAAAGTTTACCTGCTTTATTATCAGTGTCCGAACGCCGTTGCACTACTTATTGAGTTTTGTCGTTGTGTTGAGTAATGACCATATCGAGCCACGATCATGTCGTGCCATGAACATGATTATAAAATATCACATCCGTCGAGCTGTACCTCCAGTTTGACACCCGTTTCAACCCCCTTAAAGCTTTCATGTTGAGTCATAATCATGTCGTGCCATGACCATATCGTGTCATGAAAATGGCTATAACTCAGATCACATCTCCTCCTGTGCCTTTCGTTTTACAACCGGTATCGAACTCCCTTTTGCGTAATGATGCTCATGTCATTTCATGTAAGCGATGTCATGAACATGATTATATCTTACATCACATCCCTCGAGGTTTACTTTTCCTTTGACACCCATGTTCACCCGCTTCCGTTAATTTTCGCTCTGTCATGCTCCTGTCATATTATGTATTTCATGTCATGAACGTGACTAACTCGTATTGCCTCTCTCGATCTATATATTTCGTTTGGCACCGATCTTGATCCCTTCCCGTTAATTTTTGCTTCGTCATGCTCATTTCATATCATAACTTAATGAGCAAACATTCCTAGGCTTCATTGTCTGTTTGCTCATTAAGTTGTTTCTAACAAATAAAGAACGAGCCCTTGACCGCTTCCCTTTCTTCATGTCCTATCATGTATTTCATGTCATGAACGTGACTAAGTCGCGTCTCTGGACCTGTATCTTTCATTTGACACCCATCTTGACCTCCTTCCTTTACATTTGCTTTTGCAGAGTCATTCTCATGACATGAGCACATCATGTCATGTCATGAACGTGACTCTGACCAATATTACATTCTTCGACATGCACCTTTTGTTTGACACCCATATTGATCCCCTTCCAGTGGTCTTATGTTTGCAGAGTCATGCTCATGCCATAGCATGACCTGAGTACATCAAGTCATGTCATGAACGTGACTACGACCAATATTACATTCTTCGACATGCACCTTTTGTTTGACACCCATATCGATCCCCTTCCTATAGTATTATGTTTCCAGAGTCATGCTCATGTCATAGCATGACATGAGAACATCATGTCATGTCATGAACGTGACTATGACCAATATCACATCCTTCGAGATTCACCTTTCGTTTGACACCCATCTCGACCGCCTTCTTACAGTTTCAAACTTTTCCTTGTATTATGTATCATTAATAACATGCTTTGCAAAATCAGGTCATTCTTTAATCGTGATTTGGTAATTATCACGGTACACTCATTATCGTAACCAGTCTAACCTATACCTTGTGTGACTTACAAACATTAGTTAGCGATTTTCAATCGTTGATTTCTGGACATGCTCACTTTCATAGTTATAGTCATGAGCATGACTTAAAGCCTGGCTATCATGCTGATTATGCCCGAGTCATGTCCGCGTTAAATTAAGGGTTCCTTTGATATACCGTGTTACGTGATTAGTCATTTATTTCTCAAGGCATCGTTTCTTGTGATAATTTTCCATAATTTTGGAGCCACCCTCCTTTAAGGTGACTGAAACATTAAGGTTACTCTAATTGAGACATTAAGGCTCTCGCCTTAATGAGTGGCACCATTGTTAGCAAAAGCAACAGTATTTTTATTATGAGACGAGTAATCTTACAACAGTAACTCAAACAAAGAAGAGGCGACCATGTTCCCGGTTTCCCAGTTGTACTGCTACCGACCGGCCCCGCTGATCCCGCCTTTGCCCGCGCAATAGCACGCGAAACAATGCCGATGCCAACTGTTCTGCTAATCAATCAGATCCCACATACTCACAAATGAATCTACCTAACGATTCCTCGGTGTTTACAAAGAGCGAAAGCAAGATCTTGCTGAAACACACACAACGAATGCACGCGCCCCCACGGAGAGCCCGGCGAGCAAACAGCCCAAGATGGCGCCACCGCTAGACGTCGCTAGCGGCACTTCATGGCGGTGCCCAGGAGGGCTCTATTGGAAAGGTCTATTGGACGTAAAGGCCAGCAGGCTTTTGCCGAGTGGCTGATTCTGACACAACGATGCGCAAAAGCCATTTAGGCTTCTGGGTTTTCACTAATAAGAAAGTTTCAACGATATGTATTTTTGCTTCAAATGTGCAGAGCTAGTTTGCAAGGGCTTATCTTTTTAAAAATTCTTTTTGTCACGCTCTTTACTTTCATCAGTGAAAGGCTGTTTTACCTTGTAAATGTGCACTCTAAAAACTGGAGCCGGTTCCGCAGGAGTAAAACGACCGAGCTACTCTTTATAGGGCATCATTCTACTCTAGCAAAACGTCGGATGGAGTGAAATGTCCATACCTCTTGCGGCATGAGAGAGTAAAATGCAGTTTCACTCCTGCCACACACATGTGATGCTCGCATTCGCAGTCGCAAACATGGCGGCTCGGGTGGGAGCGGACGATTGAAGAAAACAACAGCCGCTTTGAGAAGTGTTTTTCGATAGAACTATAGCAGCGGCCTTCCTACGACTTCCACGTACAAGCTTTCGCGTACAAACGCGTGCAGTGTACGTTTAATGAACGGTGCCTTCCTCGACTACGAGCCTCAACCGACGGGAGTAATAGCGAGCTGGCTCTCCTGTGTTTTTCCCCGATCGAACGGCCGTGCCCGTGCTATGTGAAACCCGCCAGCCTACACGCCTCGGATTCTTCGCTTACGTGTGCGAAACGAAGAGGAATACACTTTCAGCAACACAGTAAGCTGTTGTGATCGTCGACGGCTGGTCTCCGAAGACTCACTGGATATAACTCATACATGTAAAAAAAAGGCTTCACTACGACTTCGGCATCGAGCCGTATGACGGCCATGAGCGCGTCGACGGTGAAAATACCGTGACTGCGATCCGTCCCGTTCGCAAGTCTGGTAAGTACAGCATAGTACCCTAAAGACTTCTGATGGCAGGGACCATATTTCATCCGTGTGCAGAATAACGAAGAACGAGGAGTGCATATTTTGTGATCGCCAGTGGTTGTTCGCCGTACAGACGTGCCCGACGGACTCGAAAGGGGACGCCGTCAGAATGAAGCGGGTGGTAGCGGAGCACCCTGGTGCCGCTTTTCTTCGCTGGCGTTGATGAAATTCAGCCGCTATGTTCGTACTTGCTTCCTCAGGTGCATTTTACATCGCGAACCAGCACTGCGAACGCGCGTTTGCCTGTATATATAAAGTAGAATGCCAGCTCATGATAGGAATGCGTTAATCTAAAAGACATTGTTTGTTCCGCGCGTTTAGATTAACATATCTGTGTGGCGAGCGGCTACCTTTGAGCCAACGCTAAATATACACCTGTTCTGTGCATACTTTTTGTTTAATTATGCAGAACAATACTTTACCACGGGCGCTACATAGCAGGTCAAGTATACGGTTTATTTATACGGGACTTCAGTGTAAGACGGTATATCGCGAGTGTGTTGTGGGCTTTGTGCTTTGCTGTAGTTGTGTTATTGGCGTGTATGTGCGTTCATGTCATGTCAGCCTGTACGTTCTATGTTCAGTGTGATGTGATTAAATGCCTGCTAATTGTAGCATGGTCGAAAAACGCAGTGGTTGCTTTTTTTTTGTCTCTGCTACTCCCTCTGGGAGTACTAGCACCCCGCTTGGTGGGGGAGTAGAGCTCTCTTCAAAAGAGTGTTCGAATCCCCTTCGGAGGCGTCCTACTACTCTGTTTTGGCGAGAGTACCGGTACCCTGCAATGGGGTTGATCTACTCTGAAAAAAGGAGTTAAATTTGGGACACAAAAGTACTCCCCCAAAGTGAGTGCCCAGCACTCCCTTTGTTTTTAGAGTGTGCTTGCAATAGCTACATCGCCCATCACCTTCAAGTACTCTCGCGGAAATACCAAAAACCCTGGTGGGAATGCGCTTTGAGGATTCCCACCAGGTGTAATGCAAAACCAACTAGTCCAACTGAGTGCCTCACCAAAAACCCGCCTTCTTTGTCTCCAAGAAGGTCTGATAGGTCATTGACCCGGGACCCGCGCACACGACTTCGAGGCTTTATAGACCTGAAACTGAGAGGCTTTGTTCGCGACACGACATCAACTCCCACTGAAAGACATGTATCTACATTACTGCTTTCGGAGCACTTTGAAAAGTTTTTAACTAATGCTAACAGTCTCGGAGCAGTCAATCTAAGTTGCACTGCAAATTCGGGTCCCTCCTCCAGCGGCTTTCTTAGAAACCCAGGCAGAAGAACGCCATCGTCTGTGTGTACCTTGTTGCATTGGGTCAGCTGCTTTCCTGTTCGTTGAGGCCATAGCTTCCATAGAATGGGTTTCGAAAGCGTTGACGCCTAGCGGCGGCTCAGTTGTTAGCTAGTGCCTGTCACGGCCGGACTGGAGAGGCGCGCGCGCTTTCCTTCATACGGCCTTCGCAATCCCGCTGTTGCTGCCTTAAGCCGCACTCCTGTGGTGTCGCTGCGTCCCTACTGTACTCAATGTTGTACGGAACGCCGTTCCAAGGAACGGCGTTCCTGCAACTAGTTCCTTTTTGGAGAAACGAAGGAACGCCATCGTTACTTTAAAGGTTGGTGGAACTGTAACGGTAACGCGTTACATTTAAAAGTAACGGCAGAGGGAACGACGTTCCTTCTATAAACGTTCCACAGGCATTCCACATGCAAGCGGATAGGCCGGGCTGCAACCGCCGAGGCCGAGCCTCGAGTCCCCGCTTCCCTGTTAGCAGTCTCCTTCACTCAAAAGAAAACCACACGCAAAACACCATTCCTTTACTCTTCCTCCTCGAGGCTTCGACGAGGGCGAAGCTCTCTTTCGCTAGAGTAGGCACACCACATGTGTATTTCATTACTCCCTTACGGTGGCCGTACCCTGTGGCTGGACGAAAAGTTTCCGGCTGTCTACGGCAACGCAGGCCGAACCACAGCCAGCCGCGAAATTCCTTTCTCCCTTCAGATCCCGCCGCCAAGGCTCCCTTCGAACTAAGACACTGTCTACGCGCGCTTTGCTCAGTGCATAAGTTCTGAGAATGCGGTTACGGCTCACACGTGTGGGCCTCGGCGTCAATAGCATTTTTTACGCGGGAGACCGCTCGGCAAAGCAGACGAGCAGCGGCAAATGTTACACTACGGAGGCTATAGTTGCACCCTGTTGTGAAGTCAAGATAACGTGTCGCCCCGCCACGGTGGTCTTGTGGTTATGGTACTCGGTTGCTGATCCGAAGCTCGCGGGATCGAATCCCGGCCGCGGCGGCTGCATTTCGATGGAGGTGAAATGTTGAGGCCCGTGCGCTGTGCGATGTCAGTGCACGTTAAGGAACCCCAGGTGGTCGAAATTTCCGGAGACCTTCACTATGGCGTCCCTCATAATCAGAGCTGGTTTCGGGACGTTAAACCCCACAAATCAATCAAGATAGCGTGACGTAGGTAGCAGGCAGACAGCGATCAACGTAGCTATGTGCGGGCTAGCGACACTTAGCAGCCGGAAACGTAAACCACGAGAGTTTGGAGAACAAAACTACAGGGCCAGCCAACACAACCGAGTCGGCTGGGACCTGTTAACAAAAGGGCGGCGCGGTCTCTTGTCAGACGTCCAACTGAAGATCGCTGAGAAGACATCGGCTGGTGTTTCCACGGACGTTCCCGGCTTGCTTGAGTGGGGGATTGTACGATTCTCCGAAAGTCGTGTAGGAAGCGACCGTTCCAACGCGGCGTACTCTACTCGACACGCTGCCGGCCTCTGCTGATGGGGCGACAACGTCCGCCGAAAACTGGAAAACATGGCTCTCCTGCTGTGACGAAAGGAGTCGACGAAAGGGCCGTAGTTATGGCGAAACAACTCTCAGGCGCCAGCAGGGGCGCAGGAAAGCGCGCGCGACGACACCAACGACGTGGGGATAGCAGTCTTTCGATTTTTTTGAGCCAGTCTGAACAGCAAGGAAAGGTCGTTCTGCAGGCTGGACACACTGTAAAGATCTTTCACTTGGCATTAGAAAATCACGGAACACCACCTTGCCTCCTGTGCCATTTAGATCCTGTTGCAATGAGTGCCGATGTGGAATTATAGATTGCTCCCTGGCCATGGCTACCCCCGATGTTTCAACCGACTGAATACAACATCGTACGCCTGTGTTTAGCCCAATGTATGACTTGTCCTCCATCAAACAATACAAGTGGAGTGTCGAAAAGATCGGCGAGAAACTTAAAGAAGCACGTGCAGGTATGGTTTATTTAATGTTCTTCCTATTCGCATAACGACAAGACAGCTTTGTGTTCTAAGTGTAAATCGGTCCATTTGTTACTTTCTTGTTCACATTAGGTATTTCTACTATGTCTTAATCTCATAGGAACTATAGCCATGCTCAGTAGCACGTGCGCAAGTTTTTTCTACTTGGGTTGTGCTGTTGTGCTGCTGCGAACCTTGAATGCGTGACATACGTCACTTTTTGCTTGCAGACATCATTTATTGGTTGGTGTCCGATGAAATGATGCACGCGATTTATTTATTTATTTATTTATTTATTTATTTATTTATTTATTTATTTATTCATTCCCCACATATCAATGTCATTTCGCCATTGCATGGGAGTTGGGCTGCTGTACAAATTGAACAGACAAAGCGTACTCTTTAGGACGCCATAAGAAAAAAAAATATTCCCGCGTTGTATAAGTCGTTGGTAAGCTCATCAGCTGATCAGGCAGTTTGAATTCTTCACGCCGACACATTCTGCGCACCACCATAAATAAGAGCGAAAGAACCGTATCACAAATGCTTTAAAATTGTGAGAACTAAGCAAATAATACATTCAGAACTGTCAATTAGACTACTAAACCACTAAAAAGGCTACAAATATTGAGGGAAAAAGTTTAGGGCAGGAAATGATGACGACATATCGGGAAATCTTGTTCCAGTATTTATAGCCGCGGGTGAAGCACAAGCTATTATATGCCAATGTAAATCGACAGGTCTCCAGTATTTATAGCTTTAGTGTTAAATGCGGGCTTGCTACTCACGTGCATTGGTGAATGTGAGTGACTTTCTATTTGCACATCCGAGGCGCACTATTCTGACTGCCCATTGGAAGACCCATTATGTGTTGCACTTGTAATAGACTAGAGTCAAAGTCGCTGTGAACATGTCGTGACTACTTTCGGTACTTCCTGAAAGTATGTCTAGAAGCATTTATTTTCATTTTTTTTATCTCCAGATAATCTGCTGCCGGTAAGGTTCAACTTCGCGCAATGTACGTAGGTCGAAATGAATTTAAAGTGTTTAAGTCACTTAATTTCAGCTCACAATTTTCCGACACTATTTTGAATCTTAAAAATCAAATGTAACGTAAATGTAACGACACGTTCCAATTTCGGAAATGTAACTGGAATGCGTTCCTTTCTAATTAAAGGAACTTGTAACGGGAACTCGTTACAAAATTGGGAAGGAACGAGGAACGAGCTTTCGTTCCTGTTTTGGAGGAACGTGTACAAAACTGACTGTACTTCCCTGGCGCTGCTGTCCGCGTGCACTGAAAGCGAGCTTGCGTGCGAACGTACTCTCCTCTCGGCCGTGTATGTTGGCCTAACTTGTAACTGCGATGTACTGATCCTAAAATATTTTTGCGTTCACTCCTTTGCGACACACAGCGTCTTCACCATCTTGAATGATGTTGGGCGCGATGTATAGCGTATACACGCTGAGGAACGATACGTCGAGATGAAATTTACATGTAGCTCCGAAATCCGAACTCTCACAATTTTGTTCGTGAAACAATCGCACGGAAGTAAATTAACGAATGTAACTTCACATTCGCAAAACGCGAACTTTCATTTGCAAAGAGAGAGAGAGAGAAATCTGCCTGTGTGGCTGCGTCAGTTTGCACCCGATTAATTACTGAGGCGGCCGTAAACCGAAACGCGGCAGATACAGGATTAAAGAATAAAAAAAAATCATGATGTGACTGAATACTGCAGAATGAATGACTACGGATACGTAATTATCAGCGCGAAAACAACGCAACATACCGGGGAATAATGACACAGGGCGACAGGGGCGAACCCAAGGCAGGTGTATTTCGGTGTTAAAACACTGCCCGACATTTTTCGAGAGTTGGATATATAACTCCCCCCCCCCCCTTCTTCCAAAATATATTTCTGGCTACGCCAATACAGAGCACGCTGTCCGGTGTCCTCCTTCCTCTGTTGAGTTTTCTCCTCTTCGTGATTAAGCATGCATTATCTACAACTCGCCCAGCTTTCTGCCTTTATTAGCAGTACACTGCCACTACTGCGCAAAACGATGTCTGCTACATGCCTTTTATCTCTTTCGTGTCGCTGAAGAGCCTGATGCCTGTAACAAACGAGAGTTATGAAGGTAAAGGAAATGACTGAATTGATTCACTTGTGAGGCTTTACGTCTCCCAAAACCACGATATGATTATGAAAGGCGCCGTAGTGGAGGGCTGCGGGGAACGCACAGTACACGGGCCTCAACACTTGCCTCCATCTAAACGCTGCCGCGTGGCCAGGATTCCATACCGCCACCTCCGGATCTGCAGCTGAGTGCCATAGCCAATTGACGACCGTGGCGGAGAGAAAATGAGAAGTGCCAAGAAATACAAACTACGTATTCCTTTCACTGATTCCGCATTAACTGAAAAATGTCAGGTCCGTAAACGAATAAATCAACGTAGCGCACCAAAACGAAAACAAATTTATTTATTTATTTATTTATTTATTTATTTATTTATTTATTAATTTAGATATACTGCCATCTTGCATAGTAAGATATTGCAGGAGGGAGTACACACATACGAAAAATCCACGCATCTCCACAAGCGAACCCTGACGAGTGGGTGAAGCACTGGAGACCGTTCGCTGTTACCGTAAATCACCCGGGACATTGCCCACTCGCGCATGTAAATGAGTGACAACGCGTGTGTACAGTATATACGTGTTGCCTTTCGCGGGCGAGAGCGCGTTCACGTTCATTTCCATGCATGGCTGAAAGAAAATGTGTGGTGGGCGAGGGCACGTTCACGTTCAAGCAAACTAACAAAAAAATCTATAAAGAATACAGCGAAAAGTAATTAGGCTTATTTACAACAAGGACAGAATGACTGACTCACCGTCGCAACTATTAAACAAAGCCGGATTGCTTACTTTAGAAAATCGCGCCAAAGTAGCTCGTATGAAGCAATTGTATCAATTTTTCCATCAGATGCTGCGTATAGATTCCTCCCGCTGCTAGACTAAAGCCGATGCAAGAGAGACTCGTTTTAAACACGCCCTAACACTGCGCAACTACCGTTTCAGCACTGAGTGTTTCAGATTTTCGTTCTTTCCTGCTGCAACTAGAGAGTGGAACGACCTATCTTCACATATCATTCTCAGTCAATCAATAGACACATTTTCACAATCCTAGGAAACTCACCCACAAGCTTCACTGTCATGGCTCCTTAGACGGTCTTAAACAGGGGTTCAACACTGTCTCGTCGACCTCATTACTGGTGCTCCTATTAAAGCTTTATTATTTTTTTTTGTAATGTTCCCGCTTCTTGGTTTTGTGCATATGATCTTCGCTTGTGCATTTTTTCGGTGTTACACATTTTTATAAGCAACGACCCAATATTATTTGCAATATTTAAAGGATAGTTTCCCAAACCTGTACAATTCTTTCTGCCATTTGTATTTCTGTATTTTTCTCAATTTTGTATTCTATGATTTTGCGTTTCCTGCAATAATCATTATTAGGATTGGAAGTATGTTTAAATAAATAAATAAATAAATAAATAAATAAATAAATAAATAAATTTCCATCCATGGCAGAAAGAGAATGTGTGGTATGGAACGCGCTTACATACGCGTTTTCATCTCAGCGCCCTCTCGCGTCGATTTACACGGTGCTGTGCCGTGACTAACGGACGCTTTCGCGGAGGATAGCGCGTTCCACACCACACACGCGGGCGAGAGGGTGAGAGACCGTGACGGACGCCGGAAGGACAAGCCACGGCCCTAACGTGCTTCGCCCCTAATAAAATACAATACGAAAAAAAAGAGTATACATTGGGGAAAAAAACATTGCCACTTCAGGAAGTACATACCGCTCACAAGTGAACGAAGTTTGGTAATTGCTCCACAAATTCTTCATTTGACAGCTCGCACAGGGAGCCCTCAAGACCATTCCTAATGTCAGTAGTATGTGGAAAAAAGGAAAACTTATAGAAATCAATGGATTACAGTAAAGGAACTGTGTTAAGGTGGTGACTGCTTCTGGTGAGTCGAGAAGAAGGGTAAAGGCAATAGGTGCGTCAATAGATGGTTTCCCAGGAGCAGTTTTGTGCAGCAGGACGAGACGGTCGCAAGTACGTCTGTGGGCCCAATGTTTCAGCTGCAGCGTGTTAGCCTTTAATGTTCGTGATAAATGGCGTGCATATGAATCTAATGGCCTTTGTCTGAATAGATACGAGCATATTTATATCTTCGACATGATGTGGTGCCCGTACGACAGACGCGTACTCTAGAAGAGGCCTTATTAGTGATCTTTATGCCACTAGTTTATATTTTCTATTTGCATCTCTGAGGTTTCTCTTAAGATAACCCAGCTTTATTATCGCCTTTTTGGTTAGATACTTAATATAAGCATGCCATTTCAGATCAGGGGAGAAAGTAGCACCGCGGTATTTGAACGTGCCTACATTTGCGAGCTTGAGGTCGTAACCACCGTGTAATAATAGTTTAGGTGAGAGAACGGCTTTGTGGGGAGAGGCACATGCTGTCCTGCTTACGAGAAGCCTCGAGAAGTGGCGCGCGGAACTAGCGCTCGCTAGAGTTACTGTACGTGTTCCCCTTGGGGAACAGAGTTGCGTCTCTGACAGAAAGCGCCGCTCGCTCCCCGATTCGCCAGGAGGACTCACGCGCGCAAAATGTACCCTTTTGCGGGAAGCTAACTTCACGGCTGCGCGTGCGCTGACGCTCGCCACGCCACCATGGCCGCTACCTACCGCCGCGCGCCGCTGTCCCGTGTTCGACCGTCGCCTCCGCGATCGGCAGCGAGCCGTCGCGCTGCCGCAGACGATTGCGGAGGCCTTGGTTCCACGTTCAGGCAGAACTCAGCAGCTGTGGTCTAATACCGTTGGCTGTGACAGCGTGATGTGTGGTTTAATTTTGCTGGAAACTCTGTCTTGTCAAACATGCACCAAAGAAAAAAAAGGAAGTGACACTCGAACCAAAATGATTATATGATCGTGGTCGGCCGTCGAAATCTGCGTAGCAGGCTATGTCGGCAGCTGAATACGACCCAATATTTATTTCAGCTTAGCAATACGTTTTAGAATGCACACCCCTACATACGCCACGCACAAGATATCATTATATGGAGCGATTAAAACTCTCATTGGTAATATTTTTGATAGAGATGGCGTAAACGTTCAGGACATGTAGGACTTCACGCCCACGTAACATATGGCTAGCCGGTGACAAAAATCGCACCGCAAAGAACAAAAACGTGGGCATTTGATTATGCGTAGGGATTCACCTTGTATGGATCTAGCACAGACTGCGAAGCAGCTCAAAATTTTGTAAGCCGCATCCATTTCCTATTACGCCAGATCTAAATCTCTATAGATCTGCGAAGATTCTCCGTGAAGGTAATCTTTTTTTTGCTTGTGCTATCTGCGATCATCTTTTTCAATGTACCTATTTTGTATTTTAAAGCACTGCGTCAAGTACGGCGTGAAACGAGAGATTTGTTCAGCTTGTACATTTTGTCCAGAATAGTGTTTTCATTTGATGTTAAAAAAAACGCTTCTGCCGAAAGTGAGGGCCATCGAACAATTTATAACATACCTTATGCCTAAATTGGTAAATGGATTTTTTGTTCGAATGACCTTTCTTTTTTATTTTTGGAAGCGAAAGTCTTTCGGCCAACAACACCGAATGCACGAGCGAGAAAGCGCACGCGACAGCTCAGCCGCGCCGACTCCTACTTTCGAGAGTAGCGGCTTTCCTGCTTAACGCGAATGGATGTGTAAGATGGCGGACCTATGCGCAACTCTGCTTCCATAGGGAGCGTATACTAACTCTAGCGCCCGCTTGAGTCTCCGCCGCGCTCCTCGCTGGGCCTGTTTTGGCTTGTCTTTCCGGGCGCGCTGCTTCAACGTGCTTCGTTGTTCAGTGTACCAGTGTGCTTCGCAATAGCAAAGTGCTTTGTACCGCACTGCAACACGGGCTATAAGTCGTGCAAAGAGAAGCTATCGCTTTTTAGGCCGCCGCAGGACGAAGCCAGGCTTGAAGCATAAAGACAGGCGATCCCTCGCAAAGACTTGGTACTTCAACGGACAGACCGCGTTTGTGAAAAACATTTCTCCCCACATTTTATATTGAAAACGTGGTCCACGGATATAGATAGATGGCCGCGTTGTGATCTCGGGCAACAGAAGAGCGGGACTTGCAAAGGATGCTCTACCAACTATCTTCGAAGGAGCGCCGAGTTACTTGTCAAAGGAGGTGAAGAGTCCTCGCAAACAGTCAAGGCAGCGTGCGTGCCGTGCAGCTGCCTCTGCGTCCACACGCGTGACCAGCAGTGGAGGCACCGTCCTTCAAACCCTGCCAGAAGCAGCAACAGCTCAAAATGCAGATGGCGAAGTCAACAGAACCGGCGATGTCGTAGCGGCAAGTGACCCGTGGACTTCACCACCATTCGATGAAATGTTCTGCACATCATCATCTTTGTGCCTTCCGACACCATCCCGGGCGGTACATCGAATCGACTCGGAAGGGTATCGTGACCTTGTGTTCCACGACGCTTCTCTGCTGCGCGCAAGTCACGGCACATGTGTGCATTTTTAACAGAAAATCTGCGCATGTTAAAAATGACATGGCCTTGCAATTTTATATTTTCGGCAAGCCGGTGGAGTGTAATGCGGTAAGCATTAATGATTTTGCTATGTCGACTTCGCAAGTTGAGGATGTTTTGAAAAGCGTTGACAGTGTACGTGTTTGCAGTGTAGGGACCAGTATGAAGGAATTTCCTTCCCTGGCTCCTGAATGTTATTTTGTTGACTGCCAAAGTAAATGGAGGCATAAAAGATGCCTGCTGTTGTTACATGAGGGAAGTATAAGTCGTGTATGCAGTAGTCTCTCGGATACAATCAGAATCCATGCAGACGGACAAGCTGCTCGAGCAAAACAGCAGCACCCGCTGAAGCGCATCAGGCTGTATGTGTCACCTGCCAAAAAACAAGGTGAAGCTTTACGTCGTGCAAGGTCTGTCCTGTAAAAGTCGCAGGCGCGGCTGTTGAAGGGCAACCAACAAATCATGAATGAACTGAAAGAGAGCAAAGATGAAACAATGAAACTGCAAGAGCAGGATGTAAAAAACAAACTGCAAGCTCCTCTTTACATTCCACCGATGCAGTTCCTCCTTGTGCAAGAATGTATATCCGCAGGTAAATGCACAACGAAGAATAATAGACGCTATACAGATCACTGGCTACTCCTTTGCCTCTTCCTAAACATCAGGAGCCCCTCTACTTATTCATTCTTGCGGAGTAATAACACATTAGCTATGCTATGGGTAACCACCACAAGAAAATACATAAACATGGTCGGCCTGAAATGTGGTTTTGATGAGAATTTTTTTTAAAACTTTCAAGCTTAAATTTGCCAAAAAGACCACTTCAGCGCAGAAGGATGCTTATTCTAGACGAAATACAGGTCATAAAAGAGATGGCTGTGAACTGGAAAAACATGAAATATGCTGGTCTTGTTGACTATGGAGACTAAGGTGCACAAAGCAATGAGCTGGCAGACCATGGTCTAGTGTTTACGCTTGCACCTTTTTCTTACAGTTACGCGCAACCCGTGGCAGTATTTACTTCGAAAGGAGCAACAAAGGATAAGCTCCTTGCTTAGCTACAGCTGCAGTGCATTGTGCACTTAGAGAAGGCAGGAGTTTACGTTGATGGTGTAGTATGTGACGGTGCTTATACCCATAGGGCCATGTAGAAGCAGCGCGGAGTAAGTGGTGCTCTAGGGCACGTTGTTAATGGTTTCGAGCATCCACTTGATCCATCAAGAAAAGCGTATGTTGTGGCAGACACTTCACACTTGTTGAAGTGTATTAGAAATCGTCTGTATGACAAGAAGATATTGAAAGTAAATGGGTGGCTAGTGAAGTGGTCATGCTATGATGAACATTTTGTGGCTGACACCAAAAATGCAGCATAACTTAGGATGTGCCCAAAGCTGACATAATGACATGTGAATCCTTCACATATGCTTAAAATGCGGCTGAAGCTGGCCACGCAAGTCTTCAGCAACTCAGTAGCTATGAGAATATCAAATTTCTACGCATGGAGAGGAGCACCGCGGCTTGAAAATGTTGAGGGAACTGTGGAATTTACCCTCCCAATGAATGACCTTGTGATGCCCTAAATCGTCGCTTTGCTGCAGAAAGTCTCACACTTGGATGCAAAGACTTCCATGTTCTCGAGTCTGCATCTAAGTGGCTAGACAGCTGGGAGCAGTAAGCTGTGAGAGATGACATCTACAAACATCTCTTTTTGGCCTAATCTGCTGCTGAAGGCTTGCGTGCTACACTTAAGAGCGTTCAGGTCACTGTCATTCTTCTGAAGGAGTGCGAGTTTAGGTATGTCCTGTCAGCCAAGATGAACCAGGGCTCCTTGGAATGCTTTTTTTGGCATTGTAAGAAAAGCGGGTGGCCAAAACGAGCATCCCACATTCCCGACATTTTTGCAAATTTACCGCACGCTTTCCCTGTATTCTTTGTTAAACCACCAAAGTTTGACAGCTGCGTAGTTTCTGAGGAAGAGGAATCTGCTTTTCTCACCCCGAACGCTTTTAAAGAGATGTTTCGATCTGCGCATATTCAAAACGCCGATAAAATGCATGCCCCGAAGCAGAAGCTCGATGGCCTGATAAGTGAGGAAACCTGGGAGTGCGATGACGTGTTTGAGCATGACTATTCAGATGCTGCACTTATTGACTGCATTGCATATTATGTAACTGGCTTTGTATCGCCAAAGCTCTGCTCTCAGACTTCATGTACAGTTTGTAAGGAGGCTCTCGTTGGGCAGAAGGGTGTTTCGAAGCGACCCGAAGCCGACTTGGTCAATTGTAAGACGAGAGGAGGGCTCACACATCCGAATGTGTATGTTTTTTTTTTTCTTTTTAAAGAGGCAGAGGAGCATTTCGCAAAATACACTGGTGAAAGCGATGTGTACGATTGCACGCAGTACTAGAAAATTTCGACTTCACATTTCCATGTGCTGCTCACAAAGAAGAAATGCTTGCGAAACTCTTCCACTATTATGTCTGCCTACGCATGCGATAATACTATCAACATTTAAATAATAAGCACGTAAAAAAGAATCAAGACTTATGTAAATTGTCAAAGCTTGTGTAATCGATCCAGGACATGCGAAATGTTTAATGTGTTTGTCTACTATGCCTGCTAAGTTAAGTGTTTATGTCTACTATGTGGTGTACCTTTCTTTGATGTGTGTATGTTTTTTACCATGTTATCTTTATAGATGTAATTTTTTCTGTATTTTAAGTAAATGACAACTAGGAAGTCAGCGCCTAATTGTCATCCACACAGAGGCATATGCTTCTTTCTCATGAAGTTTCTGTAGCTTAAAATTATATCAGGGTATACATGAGGCACCATTGAATTTATAAATGTCAGACACTCACGTTAGACCTAGTGGTGCAAGACTGCAAATGTTACACCAGTTTATTAGCAATTTTTCGTGCCAAGGTTTTGCAAGTGTTTTACGCGGATTTTCTTAGATCGTTAACTTTCTTGCGCGCTAGTCGCCGACACCTTACGTTATCGGCATAATTGGGCCGCTCGTGAGCAGTGAAAGATGAACGCGGCCATACATTGTACCTACACTTGACCGCCTATGACGAGCACCCAGGGCAAGTGAAAACATTGCACAGATTTCTTTCTTTCTTTCCTGTTTCTTGCTTGTTTTCTCTCATGCGATAGCCAGTATTAAAGAAACTATTCGACACGCGCGAGGAATATCAGCCCGACAAATGAAACATCGTACTGCACGCGCTGTTTCGTCTTCGCTGCAAAAACACGAACGCTGCACGCTTGATACACTGTGCGCCTTTATAAAGCAAAACGTGACGAGAACATGAAGGTAGAAAGGTCAAAGCACACATATTCTTGAACAATTTGGTTTATAACAACTGTATTTAATGCCTTAGCAAGAACAAGCTGGCGTCTTTAACAAGCCTCAGTTGGTAGCGCCATCTGTTGAGGCGCTTGGGAAGCAGAGGTTTATTGGAAAGCGGAGAGCGATGGCGTTCACTCACCTAAACTATTCTTACACCGTGGTCGTAACAAAGATATGTAAATTTCTACAGTTGCTTTTTATTTGAGGAAGTTATACCCCTGTCACACTGGACGTTTTAATGTCATTCGAACGCAATGACATTCGCATCGAATGACATTATTCCGCTGCTACACGGCAACATTTAACATCATTCGAATAGAATGACTTCTGAAATCGAATGAGTTCGAGCAACTCATTCGCATTCGCACTGGGACCGAATGTGTACTCTCTACCCCAGAGACAACGTAAACGTGCGGCACTGAGCATTCCTAATTTGTGAAACGTCATGTGAAAACGGTATTACTGCAGCGCGTTTGCCGATATTCATCATTTTAAAAAGAAAACAGCCAGGCAAGCCGTAACAAAATGTGTTTACTCTCGACATCAGCGGCGTCTGACAGGCTTCGGTATTTCGCCACAGGATGCAATCGCGAACGCCGTTTGCTTGAGCGCACCGCTTATTGCACTGCGTCTTAATTTAGCGTCTGTGTTTCTCATTAACGCGCTTTGCTTGCAAAAACAGTAAGTGAATGGTTCGCCTGCTGCAAGTCAGCGCCCCCTTTGAGCGCTGCCGTATCAGCTGCAAATTATTCTGTTGGTGTAATTCAGTGAAGCAAAGCCCTGCGTTTATTTTAAATAAAATAGGACGACTTTTCAGCCACTCTGCACTTACGCTCTGCAGCGTTTAGGTCCAGTTCCTTTGGAACTATCGTCACTGATATCGTAAACGAATGACATTACTTCTTCGTGTGTAGCACAACCGCGGGTCGAATGACATTCGCTGCATCGAATGTCATTCGAATCGAATGACGTTAAAACGTCTAGTGTGACAGGGCTATTATTGAGACTGTTTTCTTAAGTGACATCCGTCACGTTTTATTACATTCACAAAAACGGACAAAAACTTGATTTAACTCTAACCGATCTTGAGTGTAATCTTGAGCAGAACAAATGACACAGTCATCAGCACAGAGTCGTAATTTAGCAAAAGTCCCAGCAGTTACCTTTACGACGTCATTTATATAGAGGATGAAGACTAATGCACCTAGTACGGATCCCTGGGGTACACCGGATGTAATACTGACCCTAGATGAGTGAACATGGTTAAATGCAATAAATTGGGTTCTTGAGCTTAGGTAGTCCTGCATGCAGTCTGTAAGTTTAGGGTCGTGAATTATTTCCCTTATTTTAATGAGAAGTTTGTTATCACATAAGCGTTACTGTAGTCAAGCTGTCTCCTAACATTAGGTGTGGACGCAGTATCGTGGGAGAACTCTAGTAATTGTGTTACTGCCCAAAAGCCATGTGAAGTGTGCGAGAGAATATTGTCTTTAGACAAGTACTCGATGATATATTTATGGATGATGTGCTCCTATATTTTACAGGTTGCTGACATTATCGAAATTGGCCTGTAGCTACACAAAGCCTGTTTATTGTCATCCTTATCTATGGGAACAATATTGGCACACTTCGAGAGTAATGCAATAGTAGATGACTCAACAGGCTTCTACAAAATGGTTTGACGTGCTCGTCAAAGTACAATAAACACTTATAAAATTACAGGGATAAACCAAGAACAACATACAATAACCAACAAAAAATATCACCAGAATTTGACAGAATAAAAAAGACGGCAGATCTCACGTGCAGTGGGAATCAAGGAAATGCGAATCACGCATCAGGAACGTAAAATGGATTTTGCATTGTTTTTCTCCTATACCGAGTTTGGTACACACGAAGTTAAGGAAATGGCCGCAAGAACACCAAGACTGTGGCATGTAAACCATGCCCTCATGACATGCACGTCATTATTTTCATGTTAGGACCTGTCATTTATGATCATCATGTTGTGCAATGCCAATTTTTGCATACATCTCATTACGAAACGGCCTGGAGAGCACCAAGAGCGTCGCATGTAAATCATGCCGCTCATGTCATCCGTGTCATGCTATTCATGTTATGACCTGTCATTTATCTTCGTCATGCAGTCATGTTATGGCATACCAATTTTCGTATACATCCCAAAACGAAACGGCCAGGAGAGCATCAAGACCGTCGCATGTAAACTATGCCGCTCATGACATGCGTGTCACGATTGTCATGTTATCACCTGTCATTTATGTTCGACATGTAGTCTTCTTGTGGCGTACCAATTTTCTTATGCATCCCATTAACGAAACGGCCAGGAGAACACCAAGACCATCGCATGTAAATCATGCCGCTCATGACATGCATGTTATGATTGCCATGGTATGACCAGTCACTTATGTTCGCCATGCAGCCATGTTGTGGCATATCAATTTTCGTATACATCCCATTAAGAAAACGGCAAGGAGAGCACCAACATCGTCGCATGTAAATCATGCCGTTCATGACATGCATGTCATGATTTTCATGTTATGACCTGCCATTTATGTTCGTCATGCAGTCATGTTGTGGCACACCAATTTTCGCATACATCCCATTAACGAAACGGCGAGGAGAGCACCAAGACAGTCGCATGTAAATCATGCCGCTCACGACATGAGTGTAATGATTTTCATGTTATGTATGACCAGTGATTTATGTTCGTAATGCAGTCATGTTGTGGCATACCAATTTTCGTATACATCCCATTAACGAAACGGCCAGAAGAGCACAAAGACCGTCGCATGTGAATCATGCCGTTCATGACATGCATGTCATGATTTTCATGTTATGACCTGTCAATTATGTTCGTCATGCAGTCATGTTGTGGCTTACCAACTTTTGTATAAATCCCATTAATGAAACGGCCAGGCGAGCGCAAAGTCGTAGGCGGCTAGATAGATAGATAGATAGATAGATAGATAGATAGATAGATAGATAGATAGATAGATAGATAGATAGATAGATAGATAGATAGATATGCTCAAAGTCGCCGAAGTTCGCTAAGAAATGCTTCGCATTTAAAAATGAATGAATATAGTACGCATTATTTATTTATTTATTGTGTGGTGACTTCGCTTCATATTTAAGACACTTGGTGATAATCAATGAAATTCTGATAAATTTATTTTTGATCTTAGTCTTGTCTACTTAGCCCCAGCTACAGTGGCCTAGTGGCCATGGCAGTCGGCTGCTGAACCGATGGTGGCGGGAAGGAATCCCGCTAGTGGCGGCTTCATTTCGACAGAGGCGAAATGTTGAAGCCCTCGTATCGTGCGATGTGGACGAAATGTCTAGAGCCCCCCGTTACGGCGTCTCTCATACTGATATAGAGGTTTCCGAACGTGGAACAAAAAAAAATACTGTTGTTCATTGAGCATGACGTTGTGCACCAGAAGCAGTGGCTCCAAAACGCCGGGTGGAAGCATTTCGCCCATTCGAAGCACGCACTTCCGTGCGAGTTGACTGTTGCAGTTTTCCTCAAGATGTTTGTGAAGTTGGATGGAAATTTCAATGTACTTTGCATGCCCGGACTCTTCGATCAGCACAGTAGGGAACGCGTATATGTTTTAGTTGACTTCGTGCATTGGACCGTGTTCTCGTGGGTGTGCTAGTTTGATGTAATTCATATGCGAAATGCCTGTAACTCCTGCTTCGTAATTGTGCACGTGTTCGCGCTCGCGTGTCTGGGAACGTGGCTGTAGTGTGCGCGTGTTTGCGCACGAGCATGTATGGGCATGTGTCTGTGTGTACATGTTCGCATGTTTATGTCCGTGTGTTCGCGTTCGTGCGTTTATAATGTATGTATGTATGTATGTATGTATGTATGTATGTATGTATGTATGTATGTATGTATGTATGTATGTATGTATGTATGTACAGCCGATAGCGAAGGCCGTATGAAAGGAAAGCGTGCGCGCCTCTTCAGACCGACCGTGCGCCTGTCTTCGTGTTTTCAACACGTCCTTGCGTGTTTTGAAATAGAATACAATGACCATGCCCAAATGTTCGTTCTGTCATTAGTGACAACAAAAAGGGCCAGGCCTGCGCGGAATCGCAGGACAGTGACAGCGTAAGCTGAAGGAGCGACCTTTCCTAGAGGCCATTGTAAACGCTTGGGGAAACTAGTGCAAGTACAGGCGGTGGGTATCCCCTGCGCCATAACTCTGCGGTTTGGGCTCCTCTCTGCACAGCGGTCTGCTGTGCCCGAAGTCGCCCTACTGCAGCCGCGCGCGTAACTCTGCGATTCACTTCTTCAGCAGCGGTCCGCATCTTGCGAGGACGCGCCATCAGGTATATCGAAGAGCCATGTCAGGTTGCTGTCGGGCCTGCGCACGTCGCCTGTCGCGTGATGCATGGAGCGATACGACAAAACTGCTTCACGAGGCAGCGCTTCGTAAAAACACATTGCGAAGGCTATGCGGAGGAAATCAGCGCCAATAGATGGCAGCAGCTGTCCTGTTCTTCACGAGGAGCGATATTGGATACGGACACGGGCGGACACCGGCGGCGGCGGCGGCGGACAACTACGGCGCCGTTGTTGTGATCTCATAACAGCTTACTCTGTAAAAAAGGGCACCTGATGCAAACGCCGCTCTAATTTATGTCAGATACTGGCCAATAATTGCAATCTGCTATATATGATGAAATAGAGCAGCTTCGAAGAAAGCGAGGATGAGCGAGGACGACTTTCAATCACGCTGTGCCGAAGTCTTCGCATAGAGCTGCCGCTTGAATATATGAACCTGGGCCCATATTCACAAAAGTATCTTATGTTCGTAAGAGAAAATTTCCTACAATCTTAATGCCAGACATATAACGAGCAAAGCCAACGGGACAATGGCAAAAATGACACTGCGGGAAAGGCGAAGACACGCAGTGTTCCCCGGAACCCACTTTACGACAGGGTTCGACTGGATGAGCCTGGGAGATGGCGCGAATGCCGCAGGGCTGCTACGATACCGATATTTCGACTGTGAGAATATCTGAGAGCGTGGGATAAGGAGAGGGAGAGCCATGATGGGAAAGAATGCCAAAATGCCTGTGTAAACTGCAAAGACGCTGCTGTCGAGATTAGGGACAGCCCACTAGGGAGTGGCTTAATCTGAGGGTAAACAGATTGGATAACAGAAGGTTGAGGCGGACCAGCAGTGGCCACCTCCCCTTTTTCTTTGTTACCGCAAGGTACTAAAGACTGGACGGGATTCGTTCCCCTTCAGTCTAGGCTGTAATCACTTAACTGATCGATCAGTAAGACTCCGTACGATGCAACTTCTGTCTGGGCCGTAACCACTCGGTGGTCGAACAGTGAGACTAGGTTCGTTGTATGTAGTAACAGTGTTCTAGGCTCTAACTTAAGAAAAGTTAAGTAGAAGAGTAAGACGCTGTTGATGTCTATGTTATCATCAGTGTGCTTCGGCAAGATGTACATATGACTGTAAATATTTCGCTGCAATATACCTTCAAGTTCATTACCTCCAACCTGCCTCCTGCTTCATCGACGTCGATCATCTCCTTGACGGGACTTCAATCCGCATCAAGGAGAAAACGAACAAGAAAAACATAACTGGCGCAGTCGGACAGGGATCGGCGAAGCTCTACAGCACCATACACTGGACCAGTGCCGAGGAGTCCGAGGGGCAAGGCATCCGTCAGCCACCAGCGGCAACGTCGAGACGATCCCACAGCAGCCAACTCCGGCACCGTGGAAGAGATCCAGGAACGACAGTGCATACAGGAAGGGGTGAGCAGGATTTCTTGCGTTTTTCTCTAGTTGGCATGGCAGTTTATGTGTAGAACACATGGTGAGAACACGCGGGGGTGCTGAAACAATGGAGTCTAATGGAGATGAAGGTGCGAGTGCGGTAGCAATGGATCGGAGTCGAGAGCCATGAAATCATGGTATTCTAAATTCTGATCAGTCAAATGAGGCGAGAGTGCCTACTCAGAGGCAAGAATCGATGCAGCAGGCATCTCAGGTTTTGCCGAATTCAAGTGAAACGAGAACGCTCGAAGTTGAAATTCAAAGGCTCAATCTCCAGATTGAGTACGAAAAGCTATTGCAAGCTAGAATGAACGCGGAACGTCTCAATGGCACGTTGTCCAACTCTGGGTGATCGGGGAGACGGGTGATCGGGGGCGACGGTGTTTCGATTCTGTCTTGCAATGTGCAAAAGTGCTGAAAGGGTTCCGCCTGCCGAGTGACGCGGACGTGCCATTATGGTTTGAGGAAGTAGAAAAACTATTTGCTACTTACCAAGTACCGTATGAGAGTCGCGTGCATTTGGTTATACCAGCACTAACTGAACGAGTTCGTTACCTACTGCGTAACCTCAACTCTGAAGAGAGTGCAGATTACGAGGCAGTTAAAGCAGCAGTACTGACGGAACTGAAGCTTTCTCCGGCAGAGTATCTGCAGAGGTTCGAAAGAGCGGTAAAGCGGAAGGAAGAGACGTGGGCGCATTTCGCGTCCCGCGTGAAAACTTATTTCTCCTACTACCTCCAAGTGAGAGAGGCCGACACGGTAGAAGTGATGGCAGAACTCATGGTTGCTGATCGCATAAAATCGGGCCTTAGCACGGAGGGTCTTGAGTATGTGAGACTAAGAGAAGGCGAGGGATGGCTTAGGCCAACTGAGATCGCTAAAGTGCTGCAAACTTTCGAACAAGCGAAAGGGAAAGGGCGTGCTTCAAAGCAACCAACTGTAGAAATGGGGCAGAAGCCGGCGACACGAGTAGAGAAAGGGGCTCTGAAGTGCCACTTATGTCACGGCTCAGGCCATTTCGCTAAAGAGTGCCCGAAGTCTAGTGATAAGGAGAGCAACCCGAAGAAGGCTACCGAGCCAAAGCGGAAGGTCCAAAAGGTAACGTTATCCCACGAGACGGAAACTGAAATACCTGATGGAGTACTTAGCGCAAAGGTGAAGTCTCTGAAACACGAGGGTGAAGGCACAAATAAACTGCAGTTAATTCCCGTATCATGTGCAGGTATATCCGCAGATGAAATTTTGGATACAGGGAGTGAAATAACTGTCTTTCGGGAGAGTCTGCTTCCGAGAAGTTTAGTAGAGCCGTCTGGCAAGGTGAGATTGGTGTCTGCTTTTGGTAAAACTATCGAGGCAAGGCTAGCTACGTTGCCGGTCAAATTAAATAGCCCGCGAGAGGTTACGGAGCCTCAGAGCGTCGACCTACTCTGCGCGTTAACTGATGAGCTCGTCGAGGGCACAGATTGTTTGTTGACCGAGGAAGATTGGAAACTTTTGTCGAAGGCCAGCAGCCCTCTGGCACCCTGTCGAGCACCGGCCGAGCCTGCTCCCGAGGCAGAAGAAGCAGTAGAGAAACCAAACGTCGTGGCATGCAATCTTACTTTGGAGATGAAAGACGTTTCCGGCGAAGATGCGCAAATTGATGAAGAAAGGGAGGCATCATTAGGCCAGAGAGAAGAGTTCTGCAAAGTGCAGTTGGGTGACACTACGCTAAAGAAATGTTGGGAAGATGCGCGTAGTGGGAAATCCGGCATGTTCATTTCAGACGGACTGTTATATCACTGCGACCCAATAGCAGGCACTCGAGTGAGTCAGCTAGTTGTCCCCAAAGATAAGCGCACTGAGGTGATGCACTTAGCCCATGAGTCGCTATGCGGGGGGCACCTGGGGCCAAAGAAAACAAGAGCTCGCATTAGGTATAATTTTTTTTTGGCCAGGCATGGCGAAGGAGATATTAGAGCATTGTCGTTCGTGCCATGAATGTCAAATTCGGTCAGACAGGCGTCGCACAGATAAAGTGCCTATAACTCCGCTCACTAGACCCGAGCACCCTTTTCAAGTTGTCAATGAAGATGTGATCGGACCCCTGGACACACCGTCAGCGAGAGGGCATAAGTACGCGCTGTGCTTAGTGGACCTTTGCACGAGGTGGCCGGAGGTGGTTCCACTGCGCTCTTTGACCGCTAAGGCGACTTGCGATGCACTGATTGAGATATTCAGTCGCACAGGCGTTCCGGAGATGATCTGCTCCGATCAGGGCACTAATTTCAAATCTCAGCTCACGCAAACGACGATGGAGAAATTAGGTTGCACGCCAAGATTCTCAACCCCAGAACACCCAGAGAGTAATGGAGTTGTAGAGAGGTGGAACCGAGTACTGAAAAACATGTTGTATCATGTCATTCAGAGAGACTCCAAGAATTGGGACAAATTGATCCCAATGGTTTTATGGGCTTATCGGGAAGTTCCCCATGAGGTAACCGGAGTAGCTCCGTTTCGTCTATTGTATGGAAGGAATCCCACGGAACCGCTTCTAATACTGCAGAGGACGTGGACGGGAGAAATGCCGGTGAAAGCCCCGCTAAGTATTTACAGCAACTTAAGGAGCAGCTCGAGACGGCCGCTAATATTGCTGAGCTAACTAGTGCAACTCATCAGGAGAGTTACGCCAGTGCCTATAATCGGAGCACCAGGCTCAAAGCTTTTAACGTTGGCGACCAGGCTGTGGTTTTCGACAATGATCGGAATTGTAAGATGTCACCTAAATGGCTAGGCCCATTCACAGTGGTTGGACGTGAGCGCGAACACTCTTACCGCGTTGAAACATCTGAGGGAGAAGAGAAGCCTATCGCTTTTGCAAGCCACTGCTTCTCACCGACCCAGATGCGTTGGTCGACAATTGAGAGGGAAGCGTTCGCAATAATATGGGCCTTAAAGAAGTTTGACTACTGGCTTTTCGGTGCCATAGTAAACGTCGTTTCCGACCACAATCCGCTGTCGTACCTTACAACTTCTACTCCGCACGGGGCGAAATTGACAAGATGGGTGCTGGCTTTACAGCGATATCATGTCTCGGTACAACATCGGAAGGGTATATGTAACGGGAATGCGGATGTATTATCGAGGCTCCAGAATAGTTTATGGAAGCCATCAGAATAACAGTGCCATGCCAACTTAGGGGGGGACGTGAATGTTCCTGCCAACCCGCTGCTGTATATTGTGGACTGTGTGATTGACAATCCAAGAAACAGACACTAGTGATCTTACTGCTTGAAGCAGCAATGGTGTGCTTGATCGTTTAGCATGTATTTGTTTTCGTTTCTTGTATTCTCCTGTCGTGTTGTCTCGCAATTGTGTTTGATGTTTGTGTATACTGTTGAATGCTTAGAAAGTCCAGTTACCTAATCGCGGCAGTGATTTATCGTACCACGGAGCGCAGAACAGCCCAGCGTACTCTTTAGGAGGGACGTGTTATGTTGCCGCTCATAAGGCGATCGTACAGAAGGGACGGCGCAGCACCGTACGCTATACAAAGCTTCTTTCTCGGCTCTCTCTCTGCATGGTCTTTGACAGCAATTATCAATGGAAAGCAAACGGCTTCCATTGAGCGGCTGGTCTCCCACGCTGGCCCCCAGGGGCTCCTCGTACGAGACCCTTCCCTTTCGCTGAACCCGGCTGGAGGAAGATCGGCCAACGCGTGGGAAGATGAAGCGGGCAAACATGTCATGCTCCCCGCAGTCGCTCAGGGGGATTGCGGCTGCGCGACCGTGCTTGTCTTCTCAGTGGCCGTTTCGGGGAAGGGCAGCTCGGACGCGTAGGAGGAGAATGCATGAAAAGTGCGCCGTCGCTCGAAGCGACAATGCGCTTGGCCCAACCAATTCTTTAACGACCGGCATGCGCTTTCGGCGCGCCGACTGGAACGAAGGGTTGAGTCGCAGCAGTGCACGGTCCGAACTGCGGGAAAGGCGAAGACACGCAGTGTTCCCCGGAACCCACTTTACGACAGGGTTCGACTGGATGAGCCTGGGAGATGGCGCGAATGCCGCAGGGCTGCTACGATACCGATATTTCGACTGTGAGAATATCTGAGAGCGTGGGATAAGGAGAGGGAGAGCCATGATGGGAAAGAATGCCAAAATGTCTGTGTAAACTGCAAAGACGCTGCTGTCGAGATTAGGGACAGCCCACTAGGGAGTGGCTTAATCTGAGGGTAAACAGATTGGATAACAGAAGGTTGAGGCGGACCAGCAGTGGCCACCTCCCCTTTTTCTTTGTTACCGCAAGGTACTAAAGACTGGACGGGATTCGTTCCCCTTCAGTCTAGGCTGTAATCACTTAACTGATCGATCAGTAAGACTCCGTACGATGCAACTTCTGTCTGGGCCGTAACCACTCGGTGGTCGAACAGTGAGACTAGGTTCGTTGTATGTAGTAACAGTGTTCTAGGCTCTAACTTAAGAAAAGTTAAGTAGAAGAGTAAGACGCTGTTGATGTCTATGTTATCATCAGTGTGCTTCGGCAAGATGTACATATGACTGTAAATATTTCGCTGCAATATACCTTCAAGTTCATTATCTCCAACCTGCCTCCTGCTTCATCGACGTCGATCATCTCCTTGACGGGACTTCAACCCGCATCAAGGAGAAAACGACCAAGAAAAACATAACTCCTTCTTCCTTTTCTCTTCTTTTGATCTGACTGAGATGTCCGAGCAGCGTACTGCTCTCCTCTTAGTTTCTCCTTCCTCTCTATCACTCTCGCCTTTTACGACGCACTGCGTGCGCCCGCTCGACTCTACGTCTTGTGAGCAGAATAAACTGGACGTTGTTACGGAAAAGACCCGTGTCCGTCTCGTTACCACGGCTCTACAACCTCTCGTATCGCGGCATGCGATCTGTCGAGCAGTGTGGAAGTGGCCAATGCGTTGCAGAAATGGCAACTCAGTTATGAATTATTTTGTGTCATAAGCAAATCGGAGTCAGTATTTTAAATGCTGTTGCGAGCGCTGATATAGCAAAAGCCTCGGTAGCCTTGGCCCGAGCGGTACGAGCGTGCCGAAGCAACCGCTGTGCGCTGCAGAAGCACGCGTTTCGACCACTTGGGTGCGCTGAGGTAATATTATCGTCCAAAAATTGTATTACTGCTTCGTATATGCCGCAACGGGTAGAGGGCCACTTTTGGGAAGATATCTGCGAAGCTCCGCTGAACTCGGGAGCGGTACCGGTAGTCCGCCATTTCGTCCGTTTCCGAACGTCGGTTTACGCTTAACAGAGCTAGGCAAGCTCGGTTGGCGGCCAACCGCGGTTAGCAGCCTAACCGCCGTTTCGCGCGCCGTGTAACTGCGCTATAACCGCGTTTAAAATAACCGCAGTTACGCTAACCGTGGTTAAGGGCGCCCGTGTAACAGGGGTATTATGGTTCTTACACCCTCGCCTGGCAATATTTTCCCTATGACGTTCATCGGGCTTTGTACACTTTTTTTCCTTTCTTATTTCGCTGTCACTTAGGTTACTGTTGAAAAACATGGGGGCTGATGTAAATAACTCATTTGGCTCCCTTACTAAAAGAGTTCCAATAATAGTGAGTTTCCTTCTGCCGAACAGAGAAGTAATATCCCGTTCAGTGAGTTACATATTACAGACATGCCATATTTTTGTCCCTGATTCCGCGCACCAGGCAAGTAAATAATGGTAGTGCATAAAACACTCAATTGTAACTATTCCAATGACGAATATTGCAGGACTTTCTCGGGGCTTTAACTTGGAATTGAATTAATAGTTGTGCGAAATTTTCGTATTTCATACGTCTAAACACTAGTTTCTTCCAAATAAAGCGCCCTGATAAACCTGTTTACTTGATTGAGCAGAGGCTCGATGTGGGCAAGTTTGTTTTGCATGCTTGAAATGCCTGCCCTTTGTACGTGTTTTTTTTTTCGTCCCCGTTCTCTTGCGCTCTTTTTTCTTCATGGAACTCACCTGCACCTTTGCGAGATAGCCTTCTCTATTCGATTTGTTCGACCAGGTACTGTAGACTAGAAAGGTATGGGCATAAAGAGATTTCTTCTCATTTTATTTTCCCATTGCCCACTCATGGATTGTCCCAAGTACTGATTGATTGACCAATCGTCTCGGCGACTGTATTTATTTCGGCTCTTATGTTTACAACGCTGTATATTGTATTTAAGAAATGAGATGCTTTCAAATTAATTTCCTGGCTTGCTCAAATTAATAAGGCATCGTATGACCTGGTATGAGCAATAGTAAGGCACAATTCAAACATTATCAGAGAATTCACATATAATCCATACAGGTCATCTTAGGCACATTACAAAGCCACTATATTGTCAGAAGATATAAGGCATCGTGTAGGCACAAATCAGTTGAAGAAAAGGACTTAGCATTCGAGGTCTCGCTCGTTTGTTGGCGCTGCGAGGATGAGATTCCCCAGAAGACGGAGAGCCGCTGCTGTCTTTGAGACATATTGCCGCGAAAGCGACGATACCAATATGGTGACCTCTTCTTGAATGAATGTCGCGGCCACCGCCTGCTCGTAGCGGGGCCGTTGACCCTTAATTGTGCACGCTCGGCGATGAACCGCAGCGCGATCTTTTACTCGACTCGTTATTCCGTAGTTTACTTGCTTGTGGATAACACTGAAAAGCAGTTCTCTCCAGTCGGAAGGTTGGTTGAAATTTCCTCTCTCTGCGGCATCGTGCTCGGAAAGGGATACGCCGTGAGCGCACATTGCGACCATATGTAAGTCGTCGAAAAAAATGACGAAAGCGAAGCTGTATTGTGCCACCGACGTAGGGGCACTGGTCAAAAAGAAAAAAAAAAACGCAGGCACAGTACGCCACATTCCCCACACGAGCGCATACAACGCACGAAAAGCGTCAGCGCCCAACAGAAACAGGAATAAGAGGGGAAGAGGGGTCGGGGAGCAAAGGGGAAGCATTGCACAGGAAACAGCCGCATACTAAGAATATAGTCTTGGGTTTTTTGTGAAATTTTGACTCGATCAGAAGTCGCACAAAATGCGCTTTACCGCATAGAAGAGCTTTCCTCTACTTATTGCGCGCCTTCATGAATAAAAATACGGTCTCTCAACATTTTGCCCAAAATGCCAAAAAAGGTAAGACTATAGTATTGGGCTTTTTGTGAAATTTTGACTCGATCAGAAGACGCACAAAATGCGTTTTCCCGCATCGTAGAGCATTCCTCTA
>JABSTT010002191.1:22500-48639 GCA_013339685.2 Hyalomma asiaticum | reverse complement strand
TGAGAAGGATAGGTAAACCGATGGACACTTAGAACGACAGACTGGATACCAAGAGAGGGTAAGCGCAGCCGCGGACGACAGGGAGTAAGATGGGGGGACGAAATCAAGAAATTCGCAGGCGTCAAATGGAATCAGCTCGCGCAGGACAGGCAAGAATGGAGAGGATTGGGAGAGGCTTTCGTCCTGCAGTGGACATAAGATGGGATGATGATGATGATTATGATTATGATTATGATTATGATTATGATTATGATTATGATTACAAACCAGGCAGCTTCGTAACACTGACACCGGAAGTGAAAGAGAAAATAAATGTCAGACAACTTGCGACTCGTATTCCGGCTATAAAGAAAGCGGTCCAAATATTGAATCATAGTTTTAGAATAGGTGGCGTTGTTGTCAGTGAGAGCACATAAACGCGCCGTTATAGAGCATTTTTCTTTGACAAAACAGATGTCTAGCTGTGCTTTTCACTACAGTGAGAGCCAAAGTTACGTTGTACCATGATGTACCATTCAGTCGTCACGGTGCTCTCGGCGTTCCTGGTTAGTCCACGTTAAGTATACACATGAGAAGGTACTGACGCACTTTGCACAAAGACCTTGATTCTACTCGTCACACTTGGATGCATGCCAAACAACTCGCCATAGGCAATTTCTTCGCCGACTGCACTGCATGACACCGGGTCCCACAATGCGTGGGATCTGCAGTTCTTTTTTTTTTTTGTGCCTGCGTGCATGTCCTGTTGCTCGTTTGTTGCAAGGCTCAGGAACGTAACAACAGCGGAATCGGACACCACCTGCAAACAACGTATACTCAAACTAGGACAAAGCTCAATGTATCCCCTGCTATCACGAGACACAGTCGCCAAAAAGAGTGCCGAGACAATTCCGGACGGCGTACCATAGACAACTACGAGACGGCGAAAGCATCAAAATGTCGTATGCCAAGTTTAAAGGGACCCAGAAGCACCTTTTAAACTTAGCAAACAATGCCGATCAGTCGTGGCGGTTCCTCTGAACATGTGAGGCAAATATTGCTGCATTGCACGCACCACAGAATTTGCAGCTTGATTTCAAATACATTCGGGAAGCGCATTCTCTTCATCCAACAATTAATTAATTAATTAATTAATTAATTAATACTGAAACCTTTACACGGGCCCGTATAAGAAGTATATTATAAAAAGGTATAAATGAGCATGGGAATGGCAGAAAAAAAGAATAGAAGACAGCAAAACGAAAACTGGCGAAAGCACGCTGGAAATCAACGTCAAAGACTGAGGTGCTCACATGTAACATTTACAGATTAGTCGTATGACGTAGGCGCAGGTATAAAATGACAGTATCAGTATTCAAAACATTGCAATATTGGCTTCTCAAACCTCAGAGTGACATACCATTACAGCTGCACTTCTGTGCATAGTGTAGAGAGGGGAAAACGAAGAGGAAAAGCGGGGTGGTTAACGAAGTGCGTATTCGCTTGGCTGCCCCAAGCCTGCAGGTGGGGGAGAGGAGGGGGATAGATAAGACAAGGAAAAAAGACAGAAAAAAAGAGAAATAAACAAGACGACAGTTAATAAGAAGACATGCGCAGAGCGCTAACGCACTAACACGGCTGAATCGTTCACAAGCCTTCGTGAAGTCCCGTCGACTTGAGGAAGCAGAGTAGCGCCTTTTAGACCTTGAGAACGCAGAAAGCGCGTAGGCCAAGGACCCAGGATCCTGTCTAGACAAAGTAGTCGTCCATCAAGGCGGCGAAGCTACAGCTTCCAGCTCACTCCGTTGATCTGCGTAGGATGCTCCCTGGCAAAGCACTAGGGTGATTGTCTCTTCACTGCCGCAAAAACTACACGTCGGCGTACTATCCTATAATGGTGTCGTAGTAAATCAAAATATTGGTCCAGTTGCGTCAAAGCCGTTCACAGAATCGAACTGAACAATTTGAGTTGGGCAACGAGTACCGCGTTTCAATCCTTTCCTGAAAATCCCGCGAGCCACCACGTGTCGGCGCTGTGCATCACGGGAAAAAAGCGCCGAGGATTTACAAAAGCCTTTACAAAAGGCTCGTCACCAACTGCAGTGCAACAAGGAAGAAGTTCATGACCATATGTCGTGAGACGCGGCCACCAATTCCACTGAAGTGATCGGAGCCAAACTCCACACTTATATCCTGGTATGGAAGCCGCTCTGTTGACGTCACTGGCCTCAGCATATAATAGTTTCTGAGCTGCTTCCATGATCGGCAAGTGACTGAAATCTTTCTGGAATGGCGGCAGAGGTAACAGGCGTTGTTGGCTGCACACCTCTGGTCAGGCACGAGTGGTAGATACAGTAGATCTAAGGCTAACGCCGTCTTGCCACAACGAAATACACGCAACAATAAAAAAGTGTACGAGGATACTTCCCGAGATGGTGAAATGACGTCACTGGGGGCACCGAATACACCGCTTGAGGCAGAAACAGCATTGGTTGATCTCATGATTATGACAAGGTCCTTTTCAAGGCTTTATTTATTTGTTTGTTTTTCGAGCTATAAATGAAGACAGCGTATGAATATATCTTTAAGGAGGCCGAGAATGGCCACGCAGATTAGTCGGTGCCGCCAGTGACGCAATTTGTTGAAAGTAGTGCGAACGATTTCCTGCTTTACTTGAAACTAAATTTCAGGTTGTCTGGGGCGGTGCAGCGTAATAATGTTTCGCCATACGTTCACAAGGAGCCTCGACGACTGAGTGGCGCCGTTTCCTGGCTATGTTCAGAAAGTGGTGCAGGGCCCCTTAAAAGCGACAGGAAGCGTCTCTGATCTTCCTGGAACCCCGCCACGGTGGTCTAGTGGTTATGGCACTCAGCTGGCTGATCCTAAGGTCGCGGCATCGAATCCAGGCCGCTGCGGCTGCGTTTCGATGGAGGCGAAATGTTGAGGACCGTGTGCTGCGCGATGTCAGTGCACGTTAAAGAACCCCAGGTGGTCGAAATTTCCGGAGACCTCCACTACGGCGTCTCTCATAATCAGAGCTGGATTTGGGTCGTTAAACCCCACAAATCAATAATCAATGATCTTCCTGGAACAGGCAAGCCTGGACCTAATGCGCAGGCATTCAGACAGTGAGAGACGTTTTCGTGAGAAGTCCCAAGAAGTAACAAAACTATGATAAAATTATGAGGTACGCGCCATAGCGGAGGACTCCGGAAATTTTGACCACCTGGGATTCCTTAACGTGCTCTGACAGCGCAAAGTACACGGGCCTCTGTAGCATTTTCGCCTTCATCGAAAATGCGAACGCCGCGGCTGCGTTCGAACCCGTGTCTCCGAGTCCGCACTCGAGCATCCTTAAGACCACCGCGGTGGACTATAGATGATCAATCAGGCTAACGCATGCCCACAAAATGCTTTATACTTTTATTTCTTTCTCTCCAACATGGCAAGCACTTCCAGTGTATGGGCGCGCGCGCGTGTGCGTGCGTGCGTGCGTGCGTCTGAGTGAGTGAGTCAGTGCGCAGTCGCTACGTAGCTAGCAACTCTCGGAGCACCGCAGGGCTATGCCCCAGTCGCTGTGTGACCTTCGCCACTGCAACGAGAATAATCCGTCACATATAGCTACCTTTCCCCTTGTTTATGTAATTAGGCTTCGATGCCATCCATAATATGTTCCCTGTCTGTTTCTCTCTCTTTCTATTTGAGTGTTTCCAACTTATAAAGAAAAGCCGGAATGTAGCCGAGTATTACAACGAGCTCGGAACTGTAATGCCGACGCCAATTTATGCAATGGCGCACGCGATACTGCGCTTAACTCGATTGCCATCACATAGCTTTCGTGAATATTTCTCCACTCAGCGGTTTCTAAGTCACCGAAGCCCGGGCGTCGGCTTGCCTACACGCACAGAAAGACTGCCTGTCTATTTGGCACTCTCGTTGCTCGTCCCATATTGATCAGCTTGAAGGCAATAGAGAATACTGTAATATGCCTATCCTGAATTTTGTATATGGACATATGCGCACAGTGGGACTGCGTCGAGCATTACTTTTGCTTTGGAATCATTATGAGGGAAATGAAATACATGAAAGAACTTAAGCGCCGAGGATCAAGCAGCAACACAGACTGAGCAGTAAATTTGTTGGCAAGCCTCGTCCCTTCATCATTTACATTGTTCCTTTATAGACGTCTCCTCCTCATTTCGCAAGCAAAAAAATGCAAAAGCAAGAATGAATAGAAGTCAATCCTGATGGCGAAAGCCCGAAAGATAGCCCAACTTTGGCACGGATTTTCCGACGTGTCAGTAATTAGCGTCGGATACCTGCTGGAAGACACATTTTTACGCTTAACAAACGCTTGATCAAAGCGCCTAGAGCCTTTGTTTTTAACTGTGCTGTCTACGTCTAAAGTAGCGCTAAACATTTGATGCAACAGGATTGCTACTTACTGCGAGTGACGTACAAAGTCCTGCCGATTCATCACTGCTGCTTTTGTTCGGAAACCTGCGTAGAAAGTAGATTATATTAATGTTGTTTCAAAAGAGTGGACTTATTCTATACTTGAGCGAGCTTTTACAAATGCCCTATAGCGTGTAGCACAATTCTGCTTACTGAGCCGGATTACTTGAAGAGGCGGGCGTTGCCTACATAGAAAGTCAAAATTCACAGTCGATCGTTTACCAATACCAAAGTTTCACTTGTCGTATTTTCTTTGCTCACATGCTGCAATGCACTAAATGAAGCAATGGAGATTCATATGGCAAATAAACTTAGAACAAATTTTGAAACTAGCACCAATTTTAATTGGAGTGTCATACTTAGGGCAAAGACGATGCGTTCGTTTTAATAAAGGTTTCATAGGAGAACACCTCTTTACACATTCGAACTGGAAAATTGCTGAAATCGACAAATTTCAGCACGCATTACTTGAAATTTGTGCTTCAGAAGTCAGAATTAGTTGGCAGGCGGATGTATGTTACTTCGCAGTCATCGGGTGCTGCTATTCGTGGATCGCCATTAGCGTCCTAAAGGAAGCAGTACACAGTTATTCAGCAGCACACTTTAGTTGGTGAAATATTCATTCCACTTCTCGTACAACAAATGTGCTGCTTTGAGCGTATAGTCTCGCTCAAGGAGCACGAATGTTCTACGTGTTACGGGCAATTACAAAAACATTAAAGAAAAATAGACCCACCACGGTCGGCTTAGTGGCTATGGCGATCGGTTGCTGATCAGAAGGTAGCGGGATTGAATCCCGACCGCGGCGGCTGCATTTCGATGGGGGCGAGATGTCGAGGCCCGTGTACTATGCGATGCCAGTGCACGTCATACGTCGGCGTACTCACTCATGAGTGCACTCATTCACACTCACTCGCACTCATTTCATAGACGTGAGTGCGAGTGCGAGTGAGTGCCAGTGAGTGTGAGTGGAGGTGAATGCGAGTGCGAGTGAGTGCAAGTGAGTGTGAGTGAGTGATGGTAGTGGAAAAATTAAGGCGAGTGAGTGTGAGTGAGTGTTCTTCCACACTGCCGACCTATGGTGCACATTAAGAAACTGAGGTGGTCGAAATTTCCGGGGCCTTCCACTACGGCGTCTCCAATAGTCATATCGTGGTTTTGGGACGCAAAACCCCAGAATTCAATCAATAAGAAATATGGCGCACAAAAGACGTTTTTCAGTTCTTCTCCCTCCCCATGCTTCCCTTTTATAGCCTTTTTCATGAGCGCTTGATCCCCGATCACGAAAGGACACACCAGCCACATATAGGTGTTTTCGAGCAGGCTTATGTAAATGTTAATAGAAGTCGACGCAAGCAACAAGTGCGTGTTACACTCCAGCGCGAGCGAAGTCAATTGTGTCACACCTAACCGCTATTCCGAAGATCTTTGGTGTACGCCTACGTCCACTATAAAATTTAAACACGCTGGTGCAGCGCTGTGTGTGTGTGTGTGTGTGTGTGTGTGTGTGTGTGTGTGTGTGTGTGTGTGTGTGTGTGTGTGTGTGTGTGTGTGTGTGTGTGTGTGTGTGTGTGTGTGTGTGGCTTCTTCCAGTCCCTGTTTCCTGTGGAACTTTAACGTTCCTAAAGATTGTGCTGCGCATTACATCCCGAAGTAAACGTGAGTTAACGTGAAATTGAATAAGGCAAGAAATTCGGCACAAATTTGTAAAGAAGAAAAGTGAAACCGAGATGTGCGAGTGCGGCTCTCGATGAGCGGGACCAATTTAGAAAACTCCTTACTCGGTTCTCATTTGCCCAGGCTGCATCAGGGGTGCTCGTGCCACGATTACGCTTTGCATTCTGGAAGGAGGACTGCGATGACGTAGTAATTCTATTACTAATTCTTCGCGCTCATTTTGTCATTGGCCGCAGATGCCATCCTGCTACGTTATCACCGCTTACTGGCAGCTGCGCATGTCGGGTAGTAAAGAGCTGCATCTGGAAAGAAAAAAAGAAGCCCATTAGATCATACTGGCTGCGTTTTGAGTCAGCATTTAGGAACGTCTACAAATCATTAATCGTGCATTTCATTACCGTTAGAGCACTGTGAGCAAACACAGAACGAATTAGTATACCTTCGTGCACGTGCACTTGGGAAGCCTTTGAGGTGCGAAAGCATTCCTTTACAAACTACTTATAGCATGCCTCCTGACGGCGACTAACTACATGGATAGTAACATGAATCACGAGAATGCAGCTATTGTGTCCCAAATAATCCCAATAACACCAAATGTATCATGCTATTTAGGGCAGCTTATGCTGATGATAATACAGATAAAAGGACGCGTCGAGCTATAGCTCTCGAGGTCATTTTCCCGACGTCGTTAATTTACTGTAATTTTTCTTTGCAAGTATGCATGAGCGCCTTCGTTGAAACATAAACGTGGGCCTTCTGAGCCGTAAGCGGAATATACGGTTATGCGCGACGGGCGGCTCAAAAGGGCGCCCTGAAATTTATATATAGTGGTAACACGATTTTGAGGTCCTCTGAAACACCTAGCCTAAGGCAAGCGCAGTGGTCGAGGTTTCGCTCGAAATCGCTTTTGCAACGCGTGTATGAATATTTATGAACGATGGAAACAAGTTATTACGGCGGTTCACGTTGTCTGAAGTTTGCCGGCATCGCATCAAGCCGCGCGCGTATTTCACGCACCTCTACCTTTGCGTGTTTTCCTATTGCGGCTTCTCTTCTTGCTCCTCTTCCCTTTTCCCTAAAGAACCCCATATTGTAGCTTTCGCGCGAAAAGCCTCACAAATGGTTACAAAACCTTCCCTGCGCGAGGGCTTTTTGCCACTGGTTAATCTTTTTCCACCACTAATATGCCCATATTGCACTTCTGTTTCAAACGGTAATATTGATAATTGTTTTAGCTTTAAGCAAATTACCCCGATCGCAGTCATCATCCGTCCTTCTAACAGACTATAGAATGTTTCTGCGTTGCGCACTAGTACAGAGGCCGCATTCACATTACTTCTCTTTCGTAAGGGCTCTTTCCATTGGCCGGCGTGCCTTGCTGACGGCATCTCCAGCATCCACGTTGGTTTCAAGAGTGGTTTTAAGTACGGAGCACTTGACGGGCCCTGGCTATCGGCGTATACTTGTGTCGCGCTCACGTTGCCCCGCCACGGTGGTCTAGTGGTTATGGTACTCGGCTGCTGATCCGAGGGTCGCGGGATCGAATCCCGGCTGCGGCGGCTGCATTTCGATGGAGGCGAAATGTTGAGGCCCGTGTGCTGTGCGATGTCAGTGCACGTTAAAGATCCCCAGGTGGTCGAAATTTCCGGAGCCCTCGACTACGGCGTCTCTCATAATCAGAGCTGGTTTTGGGACGTTAAACCCCACATAACATAACATAACGTGTCGCGCTCACGCTCACAAAATAGCAGTTGAAAACAGGGCCAATACACTGACCAAAACTAGTTCCAGTGGATCTACATTAAGAATGGTTAAAATAATTCATTGATTTCTGGGGTATTCCGTCCCGAAACCATGATATGACTAAGAGAGACGCAGCAGTGTAGGGCTCTGGAAATTTCGACTACCTGGGGTTCTTTAACGTGCACTGACGTCGCACAGTACACGGGCTTCAAGATTTCACCTCCATCGAAATGAAGTCGCCGCGGCTTGGATTTGATTCTGCGACCATCGGATCAGCAGCCGTGTGCTGTAACCACTAGACCACCGCGGCCGGGCAATGGCTAAAATAAACCAATTAACATAATCAAATGAAATATACACATTAAGAGTAAACGATCGCACAATGAGGTCACATTAAGTGAAAATAATTCGAAAATGCAAAGGAGAAACACAAGGGAAGCACAGGCGAACCACTGCACCGCAGCAGCACAAGCTTACGTACCCTGAGTGAATTCCCATAGAAGAGGTCAGTCATGGTTAAATGTAAACTAAATGGATCCTGATTAAGAAGGGTTAAGATGAGCCAGATCAGTACAACAAAATAAAAGATACACGTAACGGGCAAGTAATCGCATAGTGATATCGTTTTAAGCGAAGATAATTCTAAAACACCGACAATAAACATAACAGAAACACAACGGAAACACGAGCGAATCACTGCTCCGCACTTCATACAGCTTTCATTGCAGTGGAACTGGTTTAGATTTTTTTTTTCACAATGAAGAAGCTGTTACAAATGCTACTTCCGGTCAAAAGGAGAGTAGGCCACGCCCGTTGCGCTACGTAAGGCAAAAAAAAAAGAAGAAAAAGATATAAGGCGTACGCCTACATTTTTTTCTGTATATCAGGTTAAGACGTGCAAATATGCGCGAACACGGTGTGCGCGAGCTTTTACGCTTCTTGTTTCGTTTCAAAACGAAAAGAGAAACAACTACAGTGCGCATTGATGAATCTGCGGGCACCAAACCGTTCTCGTTGGCTTAAAGTAGCATTCTCCGTACATTTGATCATGAGCGTCGGTCACTGCGATAACTTGCAGTGATTCTCAAGACGATTCGACCGCTGTCCACTGTTTACCATTATTTTTTCAGATATGTTGTTTTGTGTTGTTTTGTGGGGTTTAACGTCCCAAAACCAGTTCTGATTATGAGAGACGCCGTAGTGGAGGGCTCCGGAAATTTCGACCACCTGGGGTTCTTTAACGTGCACTGACATCGCCCAGCACACGGGCCTCAACATTTCGCCTCCATCGAAATGCAGCCGCCGCGGCCGGGATTCGATCCCGCGACCCTCGGATCTGCAGCCGAGTACCTTAGCCACTAGACCACCGTGGCGGGGCTATTTTTTCAGATAGAAAAGCCAGGTGGAGGTAGGGAGTGACCATTGTGGGAGTACCGCAACGTAGAGTAGGCTTGAATGAAGGTAAAAGCACCTGTCACCGACGTATGAAGCTTTGCAAAGAATGTCGAAACAAAAAAAAAAAGAGAAAAACGAAAACTCTGTTGTTTTCTTTCGCTCAGAATCATTCGGAAATTTGCATTGCTCAATTAGGATATGGCAAATTGTGCTATAGAAAATTTCGTAGAACAACACCTCTCCTTCTTTATGAAAAAAAAAAAACGTCAAGCGTGGACAAGTCAATGACAGGCCACTGTGGTAGCGTGTTAGTTTTATTTGCGCAAATGTGAAAGCAGGTTCAGTGTGCAAGAACACTTGCGGTGATGACTGGAAACGTTTGACCAAGGACGGTGATGACTGAGAAGTGGTGATGACTGAGAAGCCGCTTATTGATATCGCAGTAACCCAATTTTTATGCATCAGTATGAACGGGACAGTGTACAGTATTTCCACGGTGTGAAGACACATACAAATGACCATGCACCTTCTATATCAGAAGAGAGTATGCTTCGCCAAGCCGAATGCGCGCAAGGCAACTCACTCAATTCATCGCGTATTGCAGGCTTCGTTGCCAAACTATATTACGGGCCTTAAGAAAAATTATTCCATGAACTTCCTGATTCTGATGTTTTTACTTGCATTTGTAACATGACAAACAAAAGACAGTTTTGCTGGAGGTGATGCACTGACACCGATAGCCCAATTGACCACAGCGTTTCCACTCATGGGCGATCTTCTGTGCAAACGCGTCGTGGTGGAATGACGACGCGCAACGCAACTGCCGCTCGTTACAGGTGGGGAACAAAATGCGGAGAAGGAAGAAAATATAACGGATCAATGAGCGCCAATTTGTTCTCTTTCAAACACGTAATTACAGAGCGTGCATCTGCTAGTGCTCGCCCAGACCGACACTCCCTCAACAATGTTCAAGTTCGCGCATTCGCTTATGGAACAGCTGCGCGGTGCTCCTGGAGCAGCTACGACTACCGGATGCCACGCACTCTAGCTGGCTTGTCTATGAAACGTGAATAAACTCTAAAGCGCTTAAGCATATAGAGCTGTTGAAAGCGAACGGCTAGATTAAAAAAGGCGCTTAAGAAGCACTTCAGAAGAAGAAGAAGCGGTGCATATCTATAAATTATTTGCTTTCTAAACTAATGTACCACACACTTCATGGCCGATACCACGCGGTGGGTTGCACCCGCGCACTGAGAAGCCAATAAACGAAATTCACCACTGCGATGTATGTGCACCTTTCCCGAGCGGCCTACAGTCAACACTGAGGAATGCGTTCCTCTTGAACGCAAATCGCTAGCACGAAATCTCGAATTCATACTCCAACCAAAAGGACAGTGAAGCGTGGGACACGTAAGTCGCGTCACTAATTCGCATTACATGCGAAAATGATTTTTTTTTGTCTAAAAGTTCGGTAGATCCCACGCGCTGTGGAAACTCGATGTGATGCGAAGCAGTCAGCGATAAAGTTGCCTATGACAAAGAGTTTGGCATTCAGCCGGGTATTACGATTAGGATCAACGTGATCGTGCAAATTAAGCAGTTGTGAGCGTAATGTGGGCTTACCAGGGGCTGTGAAAATTTGGGCCAGCTGGTGATGCATCATGAACTACAAATCACGTCGAGAGCACATGGCGACTGAAGGATAACTAGTGTCCTGACGTAACGTCGGTGCTCACGTCAGTACAAATACGTCTGTTTATTTTGTGGAAGGATAACGCACTACGGTGGGCTGGCGTGCATAGCACAATACGCATACGTTGGAGTATTTATAAGGGATCGAGCGAAGCTTGACCAAAGTATGCTGAGTGAGAGCAGTACATATCTAACGTTTGTTACATTGCTACCAGAACGGTAACGCATTCGAGAACCTCTTAGACAAGCACGATCACCACAACTGCGCACCTGATAGGTATATTCACTATACATGTAACGCGTGGAAAGAGAAGCCGTGGACGAGTGGTATCATGCTTGCTTGGCACCTCGTTGTTCCGGGTTCTATTCCTGCCCACCTACCGTGTCTTTTGTTGGTCTCGGTCACCACAATGCGTTTGTGTGTCCGTTTTCTTGCGATGTGCGCATTTCATTCGTATAGTACGACAAAAGCCATGTTGTAACGCGAAGGTGTTTTATGCCGGGGTCCACCAAGAAATCTGTAACTGAATTCGGTAACGGAAGTGGACGTCTGAAAAAAATGAACATACATTTACAATGGAAAAGTTCCTCCCGCTCGGACTCGAACCCACAGTCACCACGGAATGGAGGCAACATACGGACCTTATATCTTAACTAAAGCGCTTTACAAGTTGCATCTAACTGTCATCCGTTAAAATAAAGGTATTTAGTACAATGAACAAGCAAAATTACCCTTAAATTAACATCGCCTCCCTTATACTGCACTCTTGGTTCGCTTAGGTTCGCTGCGGTGGTGCCGCATAGGGCCAAGCAGATTGTCGTTCTGATGCGCGCCGCCGCTTTAGTAGTCTTCGCGCCTCGATTGCCGCAAAAGTTAGGGGCGAGGTAGCATCGTGGGGGCGCGTTCTTACTGCAAAGTACGACCGCGGCCGCTACAAAATTTGTCTTGCGGGACCGGGCGTGCTCATTTGCGACGCGCACCGCTCCAGGAACGCAAGGACGGCCGTCGACAAGCAAATGATAGGCCTTTCGATGTAGTTGGCTGTGTGTTCACAAAACGATCCGCTGACGACCCGTTCGCTTTCGCTCGCAAGATCTCACCGTTTGCGGACGCTCCTTGTTTATGGCACTTTTGCACAGGCCCTTGGCGCGTGCAATTCAGTGTCTCCGGGGCAATGCGAGTCGTTCGAGAACTTTTCCTGGTGTACAACTTTCGAGGATCCCTGTGCCGTGTCCAGTTGAGGTACCGCTGATGTCTACGTGTAACGTGTTCACATTTCCAGTGTACCAAACCCACCTCCCGCCCCTCTATTCACCACATTGCCGTCTATGCATTCCGCAACTTCGAGAAGACTGGTTTCACTTTCGTGTTATACGGATTCCTATGACAGAGGGATCAACCGCATTTTTTTCTCTCGTTTGTCCCACTCAAAGTTTTTTGTTTGCTTTTGTGGGGTTTAACGTCCCAAAACCAGTTCTGATTATGAGAGACGCCGTAGTGGAGGGCTCCGGAAATTTCGACCACCTGGGGTTCTTTAACGTGCACTGACATCGCACAGCACACGGGCCTCAACATTTCGCCTCCATCGAAATGCAGCCGCCGCGGCCGGGATTCGATCCCGCGACCCTTGGATCAGCAGCCGAGTACCTTAGCCACTAGACCACCGTGGCGGGGCCCACTCAAAGTGAGTCATCGTCCAAATTTCAATGTGTATTTTGGTTGTTCTTTGACTGGCTCAGCATGTAACTTTAGCATTGAATCACCTGTGGCTGTGGCGTATATAGCCGCATACATCGGTCCTAGCACCACGGGTATGGGTCATACGGGATCGTATTATCGTTAGTCCTGGTGTGCATGACGGACATATCGGGTCAGTGATGTCTAGACCTATTACTCGTTTGCATAATACATCGATACCCTACCATGCCAATTTTGGTGCGTACCGAGTGCACAAGATGACAAGGAGACCACCGAGAAGTAAGATAGATAGATAGATAGGTAGATAGATAGATAGATAGATAGATAGATAGATAGATAGATAGATAGATAGATAGATAGATAGATAGATAGATAGATAGATAGATAGATACAAAGTTGCGCTAGTTCGCCTAGAAGGGCAGTATACTTTAGGCATTTAATGCCTGAAGTATACTGTGTACTGCGAATAAAAGCCAGCAGGTATACTGATCGGCCTTTCGGATCACTGTACATTCACTGTCCAGTTACAATTTTAAAGGCGGAAGTTAAATGCACAGCTGTAGCTCACTTTTTACCACGATTAAAACGAACGCATTTGATCCACTCGCACGCTGCGCGTCAGTATTTTCGGCGAGATACGATAAAAGACATCGGCGAAGAATGCGATTACGTATTGACCATGAACACCTGGCCTTGTCATGCGTTATAAAAAGCCTGCGCGCACAAGCAAGCGACAAGGAAACGGAAATGTCATATCTTAATGCAGAAACACCCTAGCTTCGGGGTCATTTATCAGCGCCAATTTCGCCTTCCACAGTTTGTAGCAGCGCACAGTGGTAACAATTGGCCAAGGTCGTTAATAACGACTGCGTCAGTTGTGAATGCTGTTCTCGTCTGTACGTAGGCGTGTGTTTTGTCTTTTTGTTTTTTATTTGTTCGTGACTACTAAATTGAGGAGCGTAGCACCTTTTATATCGGTTTCTACCACATCCTGGGTCACGGAATTACAGACCGGATACGAATCTATTGCCTCCGTACTCACGGCAAATAAGCGTTGGCTCTATAACCCTGCTGGTACACTTAACAAGCAGGCAAGGTATGCGTACCTAATCTAAGCGCATATCATTGCTCATATGACGCGCCATTAATTCCAAACCATAATGATCTTAAGTGTGGCCGGTGGCAATGGCGCCCGCAGGTGGATTTATAGCGGCAATTTGGGTTAGTGGTGTAGGCCGGCCTGCATGCCGTTTTACTTGACTGTAAGTTGAGTCGGCAAACTTGCACCAAAAAATCACCTTTCTGGAAGAGAAAAAAAAAACAAAAACAAAGAAAAAGTAACTTGGCACGACGTTACCCTGTGGGCTAGCACATGATCGGCCCCTCCTGAAACGCGAGGAGTCGCGTCCATGCACTGGCAAGCCTTGGGCTCTTGACTTTACCACAGCAGAAATTACGCGATTCCCCTACCGCGACATTAATTAAAGGTTCCGTTGAGGAACAAGCAAATGCTATTCGTATGATATGGTAGGATGGCTTTTGTGTGTTTTTTTTTCCTCGGTAAACCAGCTTTACTTTATCCGACATTTTGTGGTGGAGTAATAACAGACCTGATAACTTATTTCATGTTACGCTCCCCTCCTCGGTGGTCGAGTGGCTGTGGCACCGGCTGCTAATCCGAAGGTCGCGGGATCTAATCCCCGCCGCGGTGGCTGCATTTCGATTGAGGCGAAATGGTCAGGACCGTGCACTCTGCGATATCAGTGCACGTTAAAGAAGCCCGACTAGAATTATCCTCAGTGGTTTCCCAGTGCCACTGGGAAACCACTGAGGATAACTGCTTACTTTTGTATTCGCTGAAAGCGGCATTCCTATTTTGGCACACTGGAGCGAGCTCGCGTAATATATAAAGCGCACGGCCAAACACCACGCATGTGTTCCCCCTCCGTTTTTCTTTCGTTTTTACGAACAGGGCATGTTTCTCCTCGACATGACGGTAGTGTAGGTGACTGCACGTACACTTCGTCCGTGCGCTCACAATTTGACAGTATAGCGGTAATTGCATTACGTACGCTCCGAAGGTTTCATACCAGACGGAACAGTAAATTTCCAGGCAAGGAAAAGGTAGAGCAGGTGACCTTGTTGTAGTGAACTTGTCCTCAGTTTCCACCTTCTCCTCCTTCCTGCTTCCTTCTTCCTTTTGGAGGCGAGCTCCTCCAGCTAGCGTTGCTGCTGCGAAGAAAGATGGGCGGAAGCCCTCCTGCTACCTGTCCGTCGTCGCGTTGTCGACTTCAAGGATGGAGACCAGCCTTTCGCACGAACACAACGTGTACTTTATATATCAGACAGACATACACTTTACAAGCAGTGCTTTCCGACCTCGGTTGGTAGGACCTAGGTGGAGCCATCGGTTGGTAGGGCTTCGCGCCTCAACCACCGCCCGGACTCGCACTAGATGTCCTCACTAATACTATCCGCGCCCGAGCCCCGGTTGGGAGGACCTTGGTGGAACGATCGCTTCCATTCGGCAGAGCCGACCCCAGTGCATGGCACGGCTCCTGCGACCGTAACCACCACCCGGACTCGTGCTAGATGTCCTCTCTAGCACTATCCACTCCGTCCTCGCCAACCTTCTGGCTACCTTCCAACCTTCTGCTCACCTTCAGTCTTGCAACCTCCGCTTCCAACCTTTCTCTGCCAGGGAAAAAGGGCCACCTTATATACCCTGGTTGCTCCGCCCCTGAATCCCTCACAGCCAATCACAAACGCCGAATGTCAGACGCCACACTAACAAAAGACAACCCGCGAACAATAAAGTAGGTAGGCTTGCTGCCCCTTGCTCGGTTGTGCTTTCGCGCAGAGACTCTCCGCGGGAAGGGGGGGGGGGCGAGGGCGCCATACCAGCTGTACAATACATCCCCACAATGGTCGCTCCCTGCCCCGCATAATCACCACGTGGCTGTGCGTCTTTTCCGGCGCCTACTTGACCACCTCGGCATACCGTGTTCTCCGACCCATTCCGACGACCTTTACAGGAACTGTATAGAAAAGGCTCCCTTGGCACCGCCATAACTTCCGCTGGGCTGTGCGAAATATCCATGACCCCCAAAAAAGCGCTGCCGAGGGCGAGTTGGTAAGTCTACAGAATCAAACAGCACACACACGCGAAAACAAAGAAAACTAAACAGACGGCACGAGCCTTTTAGGGGCGAAGCTACTTAAGGTGTGGGTCTGTCCATCCGTTGTTCCTAGTAGCGCGCTACTTTCAAAGAAATGATTGATGCGATGAAAGAAAGAAGACACACAACTTATCTACGCATGCTCAGGAATGGTAGGACCACCTGTCAAACGGTTAAACGTGCCGGTCTATACACGAGAGACAACTGTTAAGACAATCTGTCTGTTTTATGTTTAAGCAGAGGAGGCGCTGGTTTAAGCTAATCGACGGCTGACTCACGCACGCGCTGTATGCCAGGCCTCGGCCATTAAACGCGTTTCTTCATTTTTGTGCCTGTACAGAATTTCACATTCGTCCAACATGCGCGTGCAGTTACATCCCCGGCAGTGCGACGATAGATTGGCGCAGGCACGTTGGCGCAGGCAACGTCTTCTAGCGAATTTCTTGATTGAAAAATACCGACTGCTCGCGCTGGAGAACTGTTCACCGGCCACCCATATATATAAATATATATATATATATATATATATATATATATATATATATATATATATATATATATATATACATATATATACGAGAACTTGTGCTCAATGGGCCAAACGTATTTGGAGTGAAGTAGCAGACACGACTTCGCAGTTATGGTTTATTGCCAACAGTTTCGACCGCGGGACCGGTCTTTTTCAAGGCATGCCTCTCCATGCCTTGAAAGAGACCGGTCCCGCGGTCGAAACTGTTGGCAATAAACGATAACTGCGAAGTCGTGTCTGCTACTATATATATATATATATATATATATAATATATATATATATATATATATATATATATATATATATATATATATATATATAGGCACTGGATCTTCACTTGCAATGAAGTGCAGGTGGGAGATTTCACTTGTGCGTAGTTGAACCATAAGGATCGTAGCGTGCGCGTTAACTAAATTAATCCGGAACTCGGCACGACCTACGATGAACATCCGGAGCTTCGCCCACTCATCATCATTCACTCCGTGGATATGCTGTGAATTTTTTACTGCCGTGCACAGCCCAATATGGCGGTGCTCCATGCCTCCTGTGAAAAGGTCTATACCTGCTTACGTAGGACTAGTGCGTGGAAATCACGCACCTTTTTTACAGTGTATAGGTGGCTTGGCTCACATGCCGAATGCGAGTATGAGCCACACGTGATCTGCTTTCTCTCTCTCTCTCTCTCTTTTAACAAGTGTGGCTTGTACCCGCATATACAATGCGGACGATGCACGACTACCTCCATTTATATAATCTTTATGAATGATTGATATTTATACGCGTCTATTCTGTACTAAACTTATTCTCTGATATCACATATGTACCTCATACAGCTATAACGTTGCTGTTTTTGCATGATTTTATTTTTTCGTCTTAAAAGTAATAATAATTCTCGCAACAGCCCTCATCCGGAAGCGAATCGGATGTGTTGAGCAAGAAACACAACGTCGCTAAGTGCTATCTCCGTAAAAAAAAAGCATTTAAACCGTTACAAGCAAACCCACACTTCGGCTACTGATATGGTGACAAAATAAAAATGTGACTTCGAGAAAACTGGAAGAATAATTATCGACCAGTACTGAATGTTCAAGCACATGCAGTAGAGTATGATCGTGAACACTGAATGTCCTTTCGTGTATTCACCCATGCCTGTTCATCAGCCAAGAGTTCTGGACGTAGCTTGAAGCAGATTCTCGGCGAAGGATAACTCTTCCGGAAGCGCAGAAGCTCTTTGAATCCCGTTGGCTTCCGCGCCTTGTCCTTCTCGGGGTGTCCCTGGCGCTGACGCACGGTCTATATATTCGTTTCGGTTCAGTGCCACCGACCTCCGTCGCTTCTAAAACCGCAACACTTTTAATAATTTCCGCGTGAGTTTATAGACCCGTCTGCCTGAGTCAACCCCTCGCAGAACGCGTGAGAAGATTTTTGCACATTTCTCGTAACCTCGTAGGCTGTCGCCGCTGCGTCAGCCGTGGCTTTGAGGCTTGTCGCGAGCTTCGGCTGATGCAATCTGTCGATGGCTTCCTTCGTAAGCGGCCGTTCTTCCTTTCTTAAGTGTGCAAGCTGTTTTGTGGCACACGGTTTTCATGTAGTTGTTTGTTTTTTCCTCGCAGTACTCACGTCCCTTTCAGTGAGAAAGCTTAACTGTCCGCCACGCGGTGCATGGTACACTATAGTAACGCTGCCCGGGTGCTGAACCGATGGGCTCACTTGAAGGACGCAGTTTTACATCCCGGCCGCGGCGGTAGCATTTTCAATGGAGGCAAAAGTGCTGGAAGTCTGTGCGTTTGAAGTACGCCTTGAAGAAGGCCAGGTTGTTAAATTTCCCGGAGCCCTACGCTACGGCGTACCTCACAAACATATCGGGGTTCTGGCAGGTAAAGCAACAGACTCCATCAATTATTATTATTATTATTATTATTATTATTATTATTATTATTATTATTATTATTATTATTATTATTATTATTATTATTATTATTATTATTATTATTAGCGCTATTTGATATACCGTCCTTCGTGTCAATGCTGAGCTAGATGGCCACTGAATTCGATCGAGTAGCACTACAGTCTTCTGGCCATGACTTAGTAGTTACGCCTTCCGCCTCAATGTCACGCCACTGTTATCATCCATCATTCTTGGCCAATTGATCCCAGTGACAAGGCCGGCTAATGACGCCACTTGAGCGCTCTAGGGTGTACTCCAAATGCGACGAGACATGCCAGTGCGCTAGGGCAAATAAATGCGGGACACAGATGAGGCGCAAATATCATCGTCTGGGTAATCTGTTACGAACCGAAAACAATATACAGTGCATTGCAGATTGACATCATGTGCGGTCAATAGGCATGTCTAGCGACTCGCATTCCTGAAGCATACAGTTCTTTTTTTCTAGCAACATGTTGGATGAAACCCCTTGCTCGTTCTGTAATGCCCTTACCTACCGTTTACGTATTAACAACAAAAAACAGCCTACTAACTTGGCTTGTATCTAAATCGGGCACTCTCTGAAATACGACAATTGCACGCATTTAGCAGAGCTCGCAATTGGGCAGCGACCGTTTGTTTCTTCTCTGAAGCTATTTATACACTACCTATATCTATCTCCTCAAAGGCATTGGGTAAAGAGGGAACAATACATAATTGACAGGAAAACAGAAATTAATTTTCATTAAAATACTGTGACATATAAAACAAAGGAAAATCACAATGATCTCGTGATAAAAAAGAAGAACAAATGTACATAACATGCCACCACTTTTTAGAAATGTCATTAAAAGCAGTTACTTTTCATGAGAGACACTGTGGAGTGAGTATGGAACAAACTAGCCTATCAGTTACATTGACGAGATCACTTGGTAGATTGTTACATTGTCTTATTACAGCGTAAGCTGTTATGAGATCACAAGGGCCGTTTTTGGCGCCGTAGTTGTCCGCCGCCGCCGGTGTCCGTAACCGCTATCGCGCAAATTTAGAAAAAATAACCAGCACTGAGGAGGATTCAAACCATGTCCTCAGCGTGGATTCGACCCCACACCCTTTGCGTGGCAGTCGAGCATTCTACCACTGAGCCACGCCTGTGCTTCGCTAAAATCTTCGCTAAAAGACCTAAACAGTATAACGTCTGCCGAGGAATCGCATTAACAAATGAAAAGTTAAGTGGCAGAATAATAATGCGCCATGCACTACACGTCGGGGAAAGTGGATTGCATAACGAGTTCGAGGAATAATTTGAAAGAACACAGGGCTGCATGGTTGGTAGCTCTGAACCCATTACAGAGTCATCACCAACATCATCATTATGAAACAATCGCCTTCAACATTTCCGTCATCAATGTTACGAAGCGCTGCCCCTTGAAGCAGTTTTATTGTGCCATGCATCACGCGGCAGGTGACGTGCGCAGCCCCGACAGCAACCTGACTTGGCTCTTCGATATACCTGATGGCTCCTCCTCGCAAAGTGAGGCACCGCTGTTGAAGAAGCGAATCGCAGAGCTACGCGCGCGGCTGCAGCAAGGCAACGTCGGGCACAACAGACAGCTGTGCAGAGAGAAGCGCGAACCGCTGCTCGCCGTCGATGCCGGGCCGAGAGTCCGGTTTGTGATTAGGAAAACGACGCCAGGAGACTCTCTAAGATGTGCAGTTATACAGATTTGCACCTTACAATACCGCCGTAATTACTGCGTAGTGGGTACTTCCCACTTGGCGAAATGATAAGAGTTATGGCGCAGGGGATATGTTTGCACTAGTTTCCTCAAGCATTTAAAATGGCATCTAGGTCGCTCCTCCAGCTTACGCTGTCCCTGTCCTGCGGTTCCGCGCAGGCCTGGCTCTTTTGGTTGGACGAAAGGGCTAGCAAAGAAGTGCATGTTCCGCAGTTATAGGCTAATATTTTTTTTTGCTATTTACACGGTGAATGGACATGCAGTCTGCATCGAGAAGACAGTTGTAACGGTTAATGTCTGTGTCGCTATTATATATCCGGTGCTATAACTTGAGCATTAGTTTCTGCCTACGTACTTGCAGCAGATGCCATCCTAAAGTCGTCTTCATTTCTGAAACGCTGTAGAGTACGGGCTGTAATTTTGACAAGCAAATCGAACGGCTTCGTGCTGCACTTTTTCCAGTCTATTTATGAGGTGGGGGGACTAGTCTTTGGCTAGTGCTTCCCTGAACGTCACCGTGTGGCGTAAAGACTTTTGTCTCTGAACCCTCTTGTGTAACTTCTATACTTTTCTCAATGCGAATACGCTCGTGGCGAACATCGTGGTGGCTACTTGCCGGGCTACATTGGGGGAAGGGGGGGCGGGGGCGTCTGCTCATCAGATGTAGTCACCCCGCCATGGTGGTATAGTGGCTATGGAGCCTACTGGCACTCGGCTGCTGATCCGAGGGTCGCGGGATCGGAATCCCGGCCGCGGCGGCTGCAATTCGATGGAAGGCGAAATGTTGGGGCCCGTGTACTGTGCGATGTCAGTGCACGTTAAAGAACCCCATGGCGGTCAGAATTGCCGGGGCTCTCCACTACGGCGTCTCTCATAATCAAAGCTGGTTTTGGGATGTAAAATTCCAGAAATCAATCAATCACCTTGTTTAGTGCGTTCTCTCCGACATGGCAGCATATCAAGTGGGCGAGTGAGGCTCCCCGTCCCGAACTGTGGCGCCAGATACGTTTGTTTAAAGACTGGCTTAAAGTGTTCTGTTTGACACTAGACACACACTGGCTTGCGCCCCCCCCCCGACCCCTCCCAAAAAAAAAAAAGAAAAAGAAACCCGCAGATCCCACACACTGTGAGAATCGGTGCCATGCGAAGGAGTCTGAGGGGAATTGCCTATGGGGGATCACGTGGCATTCAGCTAAGTGTTGCGAATCGGGTGAACGTCCTTGTGTAAAGTGCATGAGTAGGTGTATGCTTAATATCCATGGACTAACTTAAGAAACTCGGCAGCACCATGCATAGTGAGTGAATCGTAGGTCACAGCGAAGTAACGTTGTCACTCATGTTGAGTGCACAGCACAAACTCCTGTTTCTTCCAAGAGAAATGCAAACTACCGGCGCGGTGACGAGCGTAGTTCGTCGAACTCTCCCCATGGGATCGAGAAAAATTGGACAAAAGCATGCCGAGGGCTAGTCGAACATACGTGTCCCTTATTACGTTGCTAAGAAGCGCAAGTGCCATTACCCAATCACTTTAATGACAACTACTGGTGCATTAGGTTTGCATCAGGTTGGCTCCGCGTCGGAACAGCCGCGTCGCCATAGCGGTAGCGGGCTTGCTTGTCAAGCACACTAACCCTAGGTGGGAATCGAACCCGGTTCACCGGGTTCGATACCCACCTACCGCTTGATAGGTTGCCTTTGAAGATTACAGCGCGTTCGTGTGTGTCTGTGTGTTATGTCTACATTACATTCCCGGGCTACGACACTCAGTATGCTTTTGCTGTTTTTAAGTGCGGTCTGATGACATGTTAAATGTCTACTTTACTTGGTTCGAGATTGGCATGGGCTGTATGAAATTGACAAACCTGTGGCGCATACCCGAGTCACACGGGCCGAGTGTTACGGGTATGAGCCATACGTGATTGCGGTGTCCTTAATCGCGACTTACATAGACCAATAAAGAGCGTAATTTTGTCGTCATAACCAAAGGCGTGTTTTCGAAAAAGGGCGGCAGGCGATTACCAAGAATTTCTTGCCCATAAAAGTTAGATTCAGAAGCTTCAGGAGCAGAAGTGTCAGAAGCAGAGGTGTCAGCTTCAGAAGCCTGAAGAGAGGCGAGAAATACGTTGTTGGGATCTCTCACTGCCTTGCTTAGTTTATCCATGAGACGACCTAAGTGCGCCCCGCCACTGGTGGTCTAGTGGCTACGGCACTCGGCACGTGATCCGAGGGTCGCGACATGGAATCCCGGCCGCGGCGGCTACATTTCGATGGAGGCGAAATATTGAGGCCCGTGTGCTGTGGGACCTGAATGCACGTTACAGAATCCCAGGTGGTCGAAATTTCTGGAGCCCTCCCCTACGGCATCTCTCATAATCGTGTCATGATTTGAGGACCTAAAACTCCAGAAATAAATCAATCAACCTCATACATATACCCATAACCGACGAAATTGTCGTTGCTGAACATGTACCCCTTTTTTCTGCTGTCACCATTTCTTTTGTTCATTTACACTACACTTTGTTTCCTTACATCGCTTCACTCTAATTATTCGTTCCTTTCATCTGTCTAGAAGTTCTTGTCAGTTAGAGTGCGTAGTCTGAAACGCCAGCGATGGAAGCTACTTGTAGAATCCAGATACTTGTAGTATCTGGATCTCCAGAAACGTTTGATTGTCCGACTTGTACCCAATAATAAAAGGATTGGTCGATGCAACGGGAGCACGATATTTTTGCGAAGTTCATTGCACTATATCGGTTGTGCTACATTTAACAATGTGCACAAGAGCAGGGAACCTTTCTTGTCCGGTTGCACACACATGTGAACGTCATACTTCAATGCCACTTGAAGTGAGGTCCACAAGGAGCCATTTGTACTAGTAAGCAGCGCCACATGCACGATGTTCCCAAATGCGCACGGTATTAAGCAGCGTAAGCTTTATATTTAGTGTTTCTTCCACTGAGACGAGGTCACACAGTGAGCAGCTCGGCAGAAACGCTGGTGTGCTTATATAGTTAGGTTAGCGCTCAACGCTCATGCCACCGGCAGGAGGAAAGACGCTGTCCTCAACCACCGAGGCCACAGAGCAGCGCGTTGACTTGCACGTCCACTTCGTTTCGTCATTTCTTCTCACCAAAAGCACTCCGTGTCTCTGAGGACCTAAGAATGCCCGCAAGGCACCGCGCATGCGCTTTAAATATCGCGAGAGAACGACAGCGACGCTGTTAGCGCGTATATGCCGTCGAGCTTCTGCGTACATACACACCACAGACATCAGACTATTAGGAGCCGGTATCCGAAATCGCACAATCGGCCACCACGCCGTCCAAAATGAGAACCGAGATTGATGTAGACATGAAGTGACATGCACATCGGCAATTTTGCTTCCAATGATGCCCACGTGGTGCAGTCCGCCCAAACAAAGGCGGCGTAGCACGTTCCTGTGCCACATAGCCCAAGGTCTATAGATTCGTGCGTCCCGCATGGCGTCTCAGCACTACCTCTACCGGCTCGCCGTAATGCATTTGCATTCAGCGAAAAGCGACAACTTGCGGCTACGGGCTCCCTTGATTTTCAGCCTTGAACTCGTTCCTGTCGCGAGGCAACTGTATATATTGCATCACGTTTACGCGTGTGTCTCGACGTTGCTTTTGAGAACGCCTAGTATTTGTATAATGAGAGGGTGGGGAATGTCTCGGCCTGTTTGTGAATGCAGTAAGAGCGTCGTTGGTATCTCTATCTACTGCTTTGTTTTACCTGGAAGAAGAAAATATCTTAAATGGGAACAGAAAATGTTGGGAGCATAGAGTTCAGACATTATGCGCACATTTATTGATTGATTTGTGGGGTTTAACGTCCCAAAACCAGCTCTGATTATGAGAGACGCCGTAGTGGAGGTCTCCGGAAATTTCGACCACCTGGGGTTCTTTAACGTGCACTGACATCGCACAGCACACGGGCCTCAACATTTCGCCTCCATCGAAATGCAGCCGCCGCGGCCGGGATTCGATTCCGCGACCTTCGGATCAGCAGCCGAGTACCATAACCACTAGACCACCGTGGCGGGGGAGCATCATGCGTACAGAAAGCCATGAAAGAGCAGAATTTTGGGTCAGTTGGTGATGGTCATTATAGATAATGCGAAGCGCAATAGACAAGACAAGGAAGGTGAGATAGAAGGGAAAAGCACTGCGACAACGGTGAGCATTTATCGTACAGCTTTTGCCGCATCAAGACAATGTAGGCGCGCCCCCACGAACCCCCCCCCCCCCCCCGAAAAAAAAAAAATAACAGCAATAAGAACTATCGTGAAAAGAATTCAAGGAAGGAGACACAAAACACGAGTATGAATACGCCCAGTGCAATGATGCAGACATGTAGAGAAATTAGGGTGCAGTGGTGTCCACTCGGTACCGATCGGCCAGTGCCTAAATGACAGGCTGCAACAACGTCGGGAGAATGGTCGAATCTCTCCTAAAGCTGCAATGGTTGTGGTTGTTACCCGCTGTTGAAGAATGCAGATACGGTAGGCCGTGGAGACAATGAGAACACGAGACTTTAGAAGACGCTGTAATAAATATTTGCGAGAGAGAGAGAGAGAAAGGCAGAGAGGTCGGCCTGAGCCCTAATTTGCTCTGGCCTGCTACTCTACGCTGGGGAAGGGCAAAGGAGAAAAAATTGCGAATATGACATGTCCGTTATATCGTGGCCTCGGTTTCTCTTCTGAAACAATGAACCGCGGTCCATGGGCCGCCAAAGACAAGCTGCTACTTTTCACTCCCATATTTTAATTTTTTCGCATCCTTTTTCTTTCTCTTTTTTTTTGCTTTTTTGTCCTTTCTGCGCAGTTCACAACGTACTCACGCTGCTAATTACCAATGTTATTTGTGAATACACTGGGCACGTGTCGTTTGTTGTGAGGCGGAATTTTTATTCGGCCACTGCATTTGGTGCTCTTTTATTAAGAGTAGTGGGCGTATGCCCACATTGTCTTGCTACGGTCATGTTTTCCAACAAACGTTCAGACGTGTCGGCAGCGCTTGTACTGTCCGTCTCGCCTTTTCCTTGTATTTTATTTCTCTCTTTCTGTCTTGAGCGTTTCTCATTAATAAGAGAGTCGTTTTATGAGCACAGCTGCACAGTTTGAGCGCTGCTGCGCCGATCAACGATGTTGCGAGTATTCGCGCATCATTGGTTTTTCGTCCCTTAGTACCTTCCTCCTGCTTCGTCAAAACACGATAGTAGTCCGGGTGCAACCTGCAGTGGTTAAGTATAATGCCTTTTCTCATCTTTATTTAGCTTTCATACCTTCTGGTGGTTCCTGGAACTGGCGGAATGCATATATATATATATATATATATAATCTCGCGCTAATTTCCATCAGGCGTAACTATACATTGTTAAACCACCGATAGATAAGTAATCTTTAAGTCCACTGCTGTCTGCTGTAAATGTCATTCCAGAAAGGATTAGGAGAAGAAGAATGCAAGGAAGCCGGTGCAGATTCTGGTGATTATGGTTCGGTTAAGTAAATGATGCTATTTTCTGCAGCATATCAGGATCACGGCTCAGCGTCTGTGGCGAAGGGTATAAGTACTGAAGGAGACACAAGAGGAACGCCGTAATGAAGGGTTCCGGAAATTCTGACACGCTGGGGTTCTTTTACATGCACGGACGACGCACAGTACACGGGCCCCTGGCATTTTTGCCTCCATCGAAAATGCGACCGCAGTGGCCTGGATCGAACCCGCGTTTTTTGCGTTGCAGCCGAGCGCCGTAACTACTACACTACCGCGGTGGACACTTCACCCCGCTAAATAGGGGCAGCGCCACATGGTCGGCACTTTGTGCTCTCAGCCACAGGTCTCATGTTGTAGGAGCGGGGTTTCAGGACAAAGAAAGAAAGAAAGAAAGAAAGAAAGAAAGAAAGAAAGAAAGAAAGAAAGAAAGAAAGAAAGAAAGAAAGAAAGAAAGAAAGAAAGAGAGCTTGTCTCCATTTTGCCGACAGGGGAACATCTCGAGCATGTAATCAGGCGTATGCTGTAAAGGTTACCATTCAGGCACCTGCGGCTCCTTATCTCCATATACAATGCGGGTACAAGCCACACGTCAACAACACGTGTATAA
>JABSTT010002191.1:0-17500 GCA_013339685.2 Hyalomma asiaticum | reverse complement strand
CGTCTGAGATTTGCACTGTTATAAAATAACATCGCCCATTGTAGGTTTTTTTTTCCCTTGATGTGAACTTAATGTTCCATAATGCCTCGGTGTGAATTGCTTTTATCATTGTCTATCTCTATTTTTCTTGTTGTATAGGTTGTCTTGTCGTCCCGACGTTTCTTTATTGTTTTCTTTCAATTTTTTCCCTGTATTTTTGCCTGTATGTTCTTCTGAATCTGTTTCTTGCCCCTCTCTGGGTCTAACATTGGTTCTGCCCTGTCGTGAAGATATTTTAGGCTTTTCTCTTTCTTCTACATTTATTTGTACTTGTGCATATTTTCTCGATTTCACTTATAAAATCGCCATTCCCTGGCGTGCGCCAGCATTAAGATCTCTCGGTTGTTCCTGGGCGCGTTTAAATAAATCGATTGATTAACTGATTGGTCATTCTTATTATTGAAGCGCTGCTATTTCTACAACATGTGCAGGCGCTATTGATCTCTGCCAGTATGTGGGGCATACCCCACTCGATGCATTTGTCCAGGATGTTCGTTTGCTCAGGCTGCCAAACGCACGCTATAAAACTTACTTTCTTTTTTTTTGTATCTCTCTCTGATGGCTGAATGGATACTATGAGCCTCCTTTATAACAGGACAGGAAACAGACAGCTATAATAGGTGACATTTAATTCGGCACAAGGCCTTGTCGGCTTGAATCAAACTTCTTGTTTTTCCCCCGGAGATAAAAACATAGACCTAAAAATCATAGTTCTGTTTTCAGCGCTTTCGGGTAGACTAATATTGTTTTGAAATGCTGTTCTATCGTGGTTCGTTCTCTGCTCTTGCACTAATAATTCTCCGCTTTACCTACGTATAGCGCGTACATGTTGTCCTCTCCCGTGCTCTCCCTAAAACCCAAGCACCCATGTATGCCCGTGCCGAAATAGACGCCTGGGTGGACGTCATCAGAAACAATTAAAGCATGCTCGTCGTTTCCCTAGCTTTCCCAGAGCCCGTATATGCGTCTCTTTCTTACTTGGCCCTTGCTTTATAATTACGCCTTCCTAGGCAACCCGACTTCGCTTCAAGCAGTGAAGCGTGTCCTTTTTGAGTTATTATAATGCGCTTGTTTCCTGATCTCTTCTCCCTTCCGCGGTTCCCTCTCTTTCTTCGGGTGAATCGCGCTCCCCGTGGTTGCGACGCAGATAGAAAGGGCCGGTTTTCCTCCGCATACTATTTTTAATATGAAACCGTATAGGGCTTCGGGCCTGGGGCATAGAAAAAAGGAAAAAACAGAAGTCATGATGCGATGACCAGAGGCTGCGGAGAGAGGGGCGTTTTGTCGAGTTTCCTTTCGCCACCTCTCGTATTCTTCGAGAAAACGTAACTGAAAACGAAGCTAATAGAGCATTTTAGTTTGGCGTGTTTACGCTCCGCTCAGCGGCTAAGCGGAGCGCGAGTGCAACTGCGCATGCGCTCTCCGGTAAGGAGGCAAGCGGGCTACCGGAGCGGGGGGTGGGCTCCGCTTACGAGCCGGTTTAGCGGAGCTACAGTGTACTAGTCTAGTACACTGTAGCGGAGCGCTGAGCGTCACTACGCGCGCGCGCTCATATCCAACATGGCTGCCCCCACGAGTGGCATGCCTTCGTCATCGGCGTCATCGTCGACGGAACATTGCAGGCCCCGAAAACGATTTCGCATCGACGAGGATTTGCGTCTGACCTGCGATGTGGCTAGTGCGGACCGATACAACTACCCCCAAGCATGGGATAAATAAATCATGAAAATGTACTCAGCACATAGGCAAATGTCAACAAAGCTTGGACTGGATCCGGCTAGCATTCGATGGCTATCACCAAGACAACCCTTTATTTTTTCACACGGTAAAATGCACCAATTACGCGTTATTCAAGCACATACCTATTTGTTTATAAAGAAGTAATTCATATTTATTTGTTTTCCTGAGTAAAATTGACAAAAAGTGATTTTAGTTTTGTTTCACTATGCCGCATTCAGCCCGAGGGCGCTGCGAGCTCTAAGGCCACGTTCAGCTGTGCAAAACGTGTAACTAAAACGCGACAGTCTTCTCCCGCTCCGCTGCGGCTTAGCGGGGCTACTCGGAGCGGAGCGTGCCGTAAACACGCCAAACTAAAATGCTCTATTATTACCGGTTCCTGGGGAGGCTGGGAGTACGCGGCTCACCTTCCGTCAGCTGTGTAAGGTAAACACAACGTGACAGCTTGCCTTCAAGCGTGTTATGAAGGCCGGGCGCCGCAAAGGTCGTCGCAAGTCACTTCTTCCTCTATGCTAAAGGGACCACCAGATTTTATTGTCTGTAGGTTTTTTTTTGTTCTTGTTTTTTGACAGAGAGCGTATGTGATAAGTCGTCAATGCAAATTTAGTAACCATGTCGAAAGTGACTCGGATGTTGCACCAGCTGCAATAAGTGAAACAGTAATTATATATTTCCTGAGTTTCTCACGTCAAAAAACCACGATATGATTATGACTAGAGACGCCGTAAGGGGTTCTGCAACGTGCGCTTACATCGCACAGCACACGGGCCTCAAGATTTCACCTCCATCTAAATGCAGCTGCCGTGGCCGGGATTCGATCCCGCGACCTTCGGACCAGCAGCCGAGTACCATAGCCCCGCCACTGTGGCGGGGCTACCGGCAAGCGTAAGCAGGCTATAGTGGCGGCTCTAGTGTACGATATTCATGATAGTTATACGGCAGAATAGATGAGCTAGCACGTTAATAAAAAGCACAGCGGCATCATCAAACCAGGTCGCCCGCTTTCCTATTCACACACACACACACACACCACGCACGCACGCACACGCACGCACACACACACACACACTCAGTTCAGACAAATCTTACTACATGTTCTTCAACAACGGACACAGAGGCACATCAAGGCGCCGTCCATCCTTAAGGTTAGACGGTGCCTTTCTAAAACACAAATCATCAGTTAAGCTACTTGGCGTTGTATTCGATAGAACACTTAATTTTTATTCCCACATTGAATATCTGAAACAAAGGCCGAAATATTCACTGTACGATTCCTCGCATTTCTGCGTTCCCAACACAATTTAACGGGCATGCTCATTCACCGGCTATACAGACAGGTCCTACTTCCCTCACTCACTTATGCATCGCCAGCGTGGTGGACTTCCCACCCTACACGCTTCCTAAGAGACCGCGTATTATCACTTCAAAGATCAGTCTTAATATCTATCACAGGCTCGTTTCATACAACCAGAACGTCAGCATTACAAATAATCGCTAACGCTCCACCCTTAGATTTAGAACTCACCCGCCTAGCATCAGAATTTTCTCTTTACACACAAAATAATCACGCGTTACGGCACACGTACACGAAATCCCGACCACATCCAGCGCGACATTGCACCGTGTCTTATCACCCCAGCCTAAAACACAGATTTTTCTTTACTGAACTTGGCCCCTCCCAGCACGAAGACGCCTTCCGCCTACCCATCCTTCACGCATATACGGACGGTTCCTTTACCTCCATTTCTGCGGGCTCAGCTTACATAATAATGGATAACTAAACTCGAATTTTGAAGGCCAAAAATATAAAATAACACATGCATCTGGCGCCTATACAACCGAACTTATGGCTGTCACCGAATGCCTACAGTACATCAGCACGCTACACACTCAAACCCCTTTTTACCTCTACACAGATGGTCTTTCATTACTACGTAAACTCGCAAGCCTTAACGATAATGACGAGACTGTTATAGCCATCAAAAACATGCTTTATCAGTTTCAGACACGCGGCATCTTTTTCCGATTATTTCACGTCCCTGGTCGTAAAGGCATATTAGGAAATGGATGGGCAGACACACTACTGCAGCAATGCGTTGTGTGTCTGAGAGGATGGCTACATATTCAATCCGCACCGTTCAGTCCGAATTATACAAAATCATTATTTCTCATTGGCACGCATATTGGCAAACAGGAGGGCCGAACACGTCATTATTTCACTGGATAAGTAGCGTCTACAAAATTTTAAAATGGTTTCCACCTAATCGGATGTCAACACATCTAATGACTGGTCACGGCCATTTCCAATATTACCTCAAGCGATTTTATATTATCATGTCTGACCGCTGTGCATGTACAAAAATATGCGAACCCGATCTACATTACTTTAACGATTGCCCACGAACGCAACACGTCACTCAACACTTAAGAAGCCGCACAGATCCAACAATATCACACGCACACTTCCCAAGATATCTGCTAGAAAAAAAAAACGCGTGTATACTTACTTCAGCTTGTTAACATAATGCGCGAATCGGCGGTTGTCATACCATCCCCCAATCGCTATGCAGACATTTCTCAGACATAACCGGATACCTTACCGAAACTTCCCAACCACACGTCTACCGTTCGCATACTTTTTCCTTGCAACAACCCATCCGACACTGCATGCCCAACGCTATAATTGCAATTACACCAGAAAAGGCGAGGACACCTCGGCAGCTATGACGTGAGCATCAACTTTACAACCCACATAGGCCCATTGTTCATGTCATCTTATTGCTATAACAAAACCCGTCTTCTGTATCTGCGCAGAGCTTTTCTCCCCATCGCAGGTTTCACCTCCTCTTTCCTCACAGTTTCAGCCGAATGCTTCCGCCTCAATCTGCAGGTGACGCCTACACGTCCGCCATGCAAGGCCGATGCGCCTGGCTCGAGCCTACGTCGTCGGTTACTGAACTCTAAACCACACATACCAGTGCACTACCGCGTTCCCTTGTTCCAAGGACGCGCTCGCTGCTGGAAGCTCTCACTGCTACGTTCTACTTGGCACTCACATTACCACAGTCTTCATCTCCTGCCTTTATTATAGAAGGAAAGCCCTGCAGGCCTCGCTTCCGAATACATATTTTTTTTTCAGTTGGCTTTCCCGCAAAATTTTCTTTTTAATAACTTCCCCTTATTTCCTTATGGTGCAATTGGCTTTAAGCCGGATATACCTTCTGGTTGCGCGGGCTACCCCACTTTATTTTAATTTTTTTTCCATACCAGGGGGACAAATTTAACACACACACACACACACACACACACACACACACACACACACACACACACACACACACACACACACACACACACACACACACACACACACACACACACACACACACCTTGTGTTGAGCTATATGTCCTTGTAATACGAAACTCTATAGCGACCTTTTATGCTCGACAAGGCAACATTCAAAAGCAGTAGACGAAAAAGGCGATGAAATTAGTGCGTTAGATTGAATTGCCAAATGTAGGCTGCTCAACAAACAGAAGGTGCGTGCCTGAATGTGAAAACAAGGTCGTAGACCAGGCAACTGAAAAGCTTCTACGAGGGTTATATTGCTTAGACAAGTAGAGTCGGTGGCTAAATCGAGAAATACGCTGCCTCTCACGACAATGTGAACGTGCTAGAAAAACTCGACAAGGTGGTTTCTGACCTCCGCTTTCCATACATTACTGGAGGGGGTTGGGGGGAGGGGGGGGGGAGGGGGGTAGGTAGTCTCGAATGTGCCCTTCGGCATCCATCCAGGCGCCGCACAGATAACGCCGATTGGATAAAAACGGCTGCACCAGTTTAGCTAGCCTTATATTGCGCAACACCAGAGATTACGAAACCGGACCTCGCCCCGCCACGGTGGTCACTCGGCTGCTGATGCGAAGGTCTGTGTTTTGGATTTGATAGATCTACAATTCCACTGCCATATCTTGAGTCTTGTTTGCTTGGGAGTGCTATCCATCTTATCCTTGGGGGGCTATCCATCTTGGCCTTCCATGGTATCAATATGCATGCTTCTCTGGTTGGGTATTTTGGCTTCTTTAGGTTTTGCTCGGACGCCTTCTCAAAACTGCTGTTCGTGCTCCAACTCAGCAAAAGTTTTGTTGACATGGGCGATAAAGCTGTCACGGGTTGGTTTCAATTGGTTACTGTAGCCTTGAGTCCGAATGGCTTGTCATTACGCTGTTGCTGCTTCTGCAGGATAGGTTCAAAAGCTTCTTCAAGCCTAGCTTCCTGCTTTTCTTCTAGGTGCTTTTCCATGAATTCAAGTTGCTTGCAGGGGTTGGAACAGCTGTGCCGTGTGGGCCATTGTATGCCAAACTTGTTTACCTGTTCCATACTATGCCGGACTGCCCCTGCTGCGCTGAACTCGTTTATCAGCATCATCCTGCGCTGCACTTCAGCTGCGAGATGCAACCACCATCAAGCCCTGTGCCTGAAAGCAGTATGGTTTTGGTTTAATTGGCTCTGCAGGTACTATGCACCATGGAGGATAATAATGAAAAAAAAAAAAAGTGTCCGCGTGATTGTAACCATTTCTGGCACCTCCTTCACTATCTGGGCTTTTGTTCCTCCTTGCTCTGTGCCAGGTGCACTGCCTCTCGGGTAGGATATTTTTTTTTCTCTCCAAAACTGTCATGCGACGCTTTCTCGTAGCTACGTGCCTTCTTTTTTAGTTCTTTTTGAGGTGTTTTGATGTTTTGTTCGCCAACGCTGGCTGCTGCGCCACGATTAATGCAGCATGACCAAAAGTCAGTCAAATGTGTTTGTGGCTGATCGCAAAATATATCCGCATGAAAGGTTTTAGTTTATTGGAGATGAAAAACTATATCAGGTTTGTGGAAGATTTTGCAGCTGCTTCTATTAAGCTATCAGCAACTTGGACACTTCATCCGTACTTGTTGATTTGCTTCGCTTTTGTCGTAAGGCAATTGCATTTTCACCTGTGGACCTTGGTTTTAGCTTTATTTGGACACTGGAGGACGGTCCAACATTAGCTGTGCCTTCTAAGAGGCTCTAGTTCTATAATACAGTGTATGTTCGTCAACTCTCGCCACTCTGTGATGGGTGAGCACAAAACTGTGTTCAGCTTTGCAGGCACTGTAACCGCTGAAGAAATACCCAATACCGTTGTGAGTTCACTTAAACACAGCTGTTTATAGGATATGAATGGAGGCCTGTTATGTTCGACAGTGTGCACGAGGTTTGGCCATTAAATGGCAATAATGCCATGCGCTCACTGGTGCCGAAGGTAAATAACTCGGCACACTGTAAACTCCCAGATATAGTACTAGAACTGTGTTCCTGGTTCCAAGTAGGTTCTAATGCACTGTAGGTTGCCTTATATTGCAAATAAATAAACCATTTCTATGACCGCACCCATTCTGCTTAGGCGTTCAGCCCTACCGGACCGAAAATGCACCTTTTATATTTTGGTGCATTCCCCAGGTCGCGATAAGTGGGACCACCCTTCTTTTTAACTCCCTCTTTTGTATATGTATTTTAAACTCTTTACACCCAAGTGTCTTGTATGAAAAATAAACTTTATTGAGAGGGCCACTGTTTTGTTTCCAATATTGCATTGTACCAAGATAACAAAACACCAAAGTTATTTTACTGTTCTGAACAGCTCTAACCTAGGAGAAAACTTCCAGGATAGGACCATATTTCTCTAGACAGTGTGCTACCTGGCATGAATGTAGTCATTGATAGACAAACTATATTATAACAGAACAAAAGCAAAACATGCATTTGTGTTTTGCTGCATTTAGCTTGGTGTTTGCTAAATGCAGCAGTGGATAAATGCTGCTGCATGCATGCTGTGATATGGTGCTATATCTTTTAACGTCCTTTCCAATAGCTCCAAACTTGCTTGAAAAGCTCTTTCTGGGTGCTCCAAGCCTGCTACAAAAAGCACTTTTTCCTGCTCCTAGGACTGCTTCCAAACCTATACACCCTGTTTCACCCCTGTGCTTGGTGAAAGCCTGCTGGTCCTTGCATTTTTCTCAGCAATTCATGGTTGACTTGCTGTAGGTTTTCAATTTTCTTATGGAGCTTTTCAACCTCATGTTCCTCTACCTCTATCACTTGTGTTATGGGTCCCTCGGAAAAAGAGGCGGAGCTGTATCTAGCAGCCTCTGCATAGCTCACTGCCTTCCTTGATCCTGGTTGGGAGCAGGAGTGGGACCTGCCCTTCCATGTTGACTTTTCTTTTGGTGTGCAGGGGACATTGACATTCGTAGTGTGCTGAGTCAGCGAACGAGGACAGTTGTGACTTCTGGTGCAGCCACTGCTTGAAGCGACGATTCCTCACATGCAAAGGAGTTAGAAGTGGTTTTAGCTTTTTCTTGCAGTCTCTTGCTGCAGCTTCGTGAGGGAGGTTGTAAATCTTGCATATAGGATTGCACTGATGTTCAATTACTTGGTTGGCTTGGCAGCACTTTAAACATATTGCTACGGCATCAGACGGGCAATCAAGGTATGAGCCAGGCAAGGCTGGAAGACGACGAGGACGATATCTTAGCTAGCAGTTGGACGCCATCTTGCCTCGGCTGTACCAACTACCTAGCGCTCCGTGCTTTCCTGTAAATAAGCCTTAGCTTGACCTTCAACCGTAACAATATGTTGGCTGTTGGTTGTTGGCGGACGTCCTGCCAGTGTTCTAACGCTCTGCAGATTTTACTGAACTGTGCATTCTTAAGGTATGGTTGGCATCCGATTTGAGCCCCCTCTTCTTTTGCGTAGAACGGGACAAGCAGGCCAGGAAAATAATTGATGGCTAATGTCGATCTTCCATGCATTCTGTAGGTGAGAATTCTATAGCCATCTGGTCTCACCATTTCCATTAGTTGTTCCTCTGTCATTCCTGGTACAGTCGAACACTGATATATCGAACCCACATATATCAAATTTTGGCTATATCAAACTCATAAATTGTCCACTTGAAAGTTCTGTGTAAAAGTATAGAAATTCTTGCGTTTATATTGGACGGCATTTTTACTCGCCATCAGATATATCGAACGCCGCACAGGCCCTTCACCAACACCCGAAACGCTTGAAAAGCGTGAGAGAGAGAGGGCTCGGGGGAGGGGGGTCTGTACTGCTGGGCATGTGCTCCGACTTGCGGAACAGATTCTTTTTTCTTTCTTTCTCTCTCTCTCTCTCTCTCATTCTTTCCCCAGGTTACTGTAGTAATCGGCTCGGAGAGCAGGAATGAAGGCGCCGACGGCCTCCCCCTTTTGCCTTTATATATATATATATATGACTCTTTCGTGAGTTTTGATAAGTCACCCACAGCCTATGCCCTTCATGTTCGCTCAGCCTACCATAGCTCACGTCTTTTATACATCGCTGTTGCCCTTGGAGGTAGCAGTCACGAGCGCTTTGTTGGCGGAGTCCACGGAGTTCACTTCAGTGGGGCTCGGCATCATTGCTTACCATCACGTGCTTGTTTTGCACTCGCTGTGGGTGGTGTGCGAAGGCGCAGCGGACTGCTGGAATTTTCTAGTTTTCATGTAGCAGTGGCCGCAGCAAGCACAACCAGCGTCAAGAAGCGCACCTTGACTTTGCGACCAAGTTGAAAGCGATTCAGCGTGTTGAAGCGGGTGAAAAAAGTCCGACGGTGGCGGACAACTTCGGGATTCCTCGAAGCACTCCGAGTGCATCGTTAAAGAACAAGGTGGACATAAAGGCGAGAGCAGCGGTGCAACAAATGTTGGGAGCCTGTCGTGTGCACGAGAAAGTCAAGAAGGCACTTTATGCCTGATTTTTAGAAGTCAGGGCTAAGAACATTCCGGTGGATGGCCCAATGCTAATGGCTAAGGCCAAATGGTTTCCCTCTGCACTCGGTGAATAGAACTTCGTCAACAACACCAGGTCGCCTCACAGGTTTAAGAACTGCTACAACAATGTTGACAAAACCATTTCTGGCGAAAGCGAAGCCATCAGCAGCGAGGACATCCTGCAGCGGATTACGTATGAGGCTATGGTCAATTCCGTCTGGCTGTATTGTTTTAATGTTGGGTTGGGCTTCGAAGATGACATTCTTCAGAGTGTTCGCCATGATGAGATTTTGGCTCCATTGCACTTGAGTTGTGAGTTTTGTCCGGAATGTCTGTGGGGATCAAGGCATGCTCGTCGCCATTGCATGGACGTTTGCCTAATTCTGCCGTCCTGCGCTCAACCGTTCTATCCATTCGCTGTCACGCTTCCACGACTGGTTGGGTGGTGCCAGAGGCGCTGGCGCATCTGGTCTGCCCGTGCGCCTGGCGGTGGATCGCGATGGTGGCGCCGCGCATGGAGTCTCGCAATGTCTCATGAGATGTTATACACATGAAGAGTCTGCCCCGCGGTGCCGTGTGCCAACGGCGACGCCTACCCGTACGTTGCCCTTCCGAACGCTGCGCCGTAGATCTGTGCCTCATGCTCGTGTGTGGTCTTAATACGCCGAGCCACGCTAATCGAAGGCGGACGCAAATGGAGTTTACCCATACTCGGATGATTGGGCCATTGGTCAGCGATCGCACGAGTGCGTAGCATAGTCGCAAGAGACCACTTTTCCCTTCGCAGCGTGTCTCCATGAGCCATTGCCCGTGGTGACGTGCTAGCGGCGCTCTTTGTCTGTATTTTCACCCGTGGCATGGCGAAGCCCTATGCTTCTCCCGCCGCATTTTACTGCAGGCGGTGTGCAGTGTTTGCGGTGTCGCCATAGGGAAATCTGAGAGCGTTGTGGTTGACCTGAGAGCAGTACTGTGTCATTGCCACACTGCGCTTGACGCCTTTGCCGTCTGAACGCACGTGTGCAACAGAATTCGAGATAGGTGACGGCCTACGCGGCCTTGTGGCTCGCTAAGCCCGAACCCATGGTGGTGGCCGTATTCTTTGTGACATACGCACCACCTGCAACATATAGACTCGGCCTTATAATTAGTCAATCTTTAATAATTGCTTGAATAATATGAACGCTTTATCTGTGTGCTCGTATACTACGTGTGAGCAACGATTTTCATACATAGAATGACAAAACGTACCTTTCACACTTGGGGAACTCCTCGGCACAACTACTGTCGTGATTGTGCAGATACGGCGACTCTGCATATGGCACATCTGGCGCACAGCTAGCACTATATCTAGCCGCATTGCCTTAGTAAAGAAAATAGTCGGGGCACATTGGCAGCAGTTGTGGACAAACAAAAGTACAACAAACTACATGTTATAGAACCATATCTGGGTAATTGGTCGCCTGTATCAATGACACGTTGCACAGAAGTGACACCCTGCAGACCTAGGATTGGACACACATACAGCACACATGCATACCTTTTGTGCGGTGGTGATCCGTCAGTATGTAATAATGTGGTGAGTCACTTACCATGCCTCATGTCCTTTTGGGATGCGCTGCTCTAGAACCAGACGGAAAAAAGCATTTTGGATTGTCATTGCAGCAGCAACGTCCACAGAATCCTTTTATGCTTTTAAGCAGGAAACCCATTTTTAGGTTTGAATCACTCGCATTTTTCAAAGATGTACTACATAGTTTTACCGCTGTATTTCTAGGCGGCATGTAGCACGGCCTCTCAGCGGAGGGCGCTGCTGCAGCATTTTTACGGAAGAAAGCACCACCCCTTTGGCCCTCGGGCTCTAAAGCCTTGTGAAGAAATTTGTGCTATTTGATAATCTGGACCACTTCTCCCACATTGAACACCCCTCTCGCCAATGTCATAATTTTATACTACACTCTAGTCTCGTTATAACGAAGTCTCAGGGCCCATATTGCTAGCCCTTGCTAATGCATAGGTGATTGCTACGCTTGATCACTTTGAAAGTTGTAGCCCGAATGTGGTCAGTAGATGGCTTTTTGGCTTTCTTCAGGTAGCAGTGGTGGCTTGTATTTTTTCTTGGTTACGTTGGTAGCTTGTTTCTGTGAGTCTTGCCCGTTGGTTTTTCTGCTACGTATCCAGGTCGTTCAGTGTCTGGCTTGCACATGCCCCTGTTCAAGTCAGACAGATACTGAACAACCTAGTCTCTCTGGACGCTGCTTTCCAGACTGCATCTATTGATGCAATGCTCTGGTGGTTCCTGCCAGCAATCTGCAGGAAATTCACGTTAAAACAGGAGCACATCTATATCAAGTCCACTTGGTTTGTCCCCTTGCAGTGAATCTCTTATTACGTGGAATGGAAAAAAATAGATCCAGAACTCGACTACGACTGTTGGGGGTGTCTTCATTATGCGAGTAAATACAGTAATTCTTTTTGCAATTCACCCATTGGAAAGTCTTATTGATCATCCCATTATGTAATTACAGACACTCCCATTCTGAAGAAGGCAGCCGAAAGAATGTTGCGTGCCCCCTTTATTAAGTAAATGAGTAAGTAAATGAGGTCATTCGAACCTGACTGTGGACAGATGCATCCATAACTAAAAGCACTAAACTCTTGTTTTTAGAAACACATTTGTAGTCCTGCTCTGGTAATTTCGGACATCCCTCGGAGCACCACAGATGTCCAAAGCAAGAGAGAAGCTTGTATCCACCCAAGATGAAGTAACAAAGCAGCCGAGTCACACATTGATTTTCATCAGTGGGAGGCATTATATAGAAATTTTGAGAGTGCCTCGTGTTTTTCCTCTGCTGTAGTTGCAGAAAGCAGTGGTTTCAAGTTTTGGCTGGCTCCTAGACATGTCATGTCAAAACAGTGCAGTTCATGTAGTTCTGAATTCTGCACCAAATGCAGCTCCACTAACATGAAACCTGAAAAAATGTGTAGCAGGCCATGATGGGGGGGGGGGGGGGGCCTTCACTTCTCAGTTAGCCTGGCATTGGCACTCTCTTTCACAAGCATGTGCTCGCTGTCGTTCAAGACAGGCCTGGAGTTCAGCGGCCACCGCAGTACCGCTGCTTTTGGAGCACAACATCTCCTTATCAATTGGGGAAATTGGGGAAGCAATCAAGGATGAAAAGCAAATGAACTGCCGCCCTTGTGCAATTGCCACCGCCTTCCTGTATATCATAACCTACAATTTCTTGTTACAGGACAGCTCTTTGGCAGCAAAGCACAATGTGCACTTGATACAGTGGATCCACATGTACAGATAAACCTTGGTATAACGTACTTCAATATAATGAAAGTTTTACATAAAGTATTTGGCTTTTTACAACCTTATATCGATTGCCCACCACTTATTTTTACTTCCTAACAATGAAGCACGTTTATTCTTGATTTCAATATAACGCGGTATCACAGCTACTGCAGAAGAAGAGAATTGTGTACGGGGTCATGGTCCAAGTCAAGCCCGTGAAGAGGTATTTTGACCCCGACTCTCAGCATCCCAAATGATGGAATGTTGGAATGAATAAAGTTTCAAAGTTTCAAAAGCTGATAAATTGAAACTTCTGTTGTGCCATTGGCAAAATGGGCAAGTTGCACACGGTTTTTTGCAAACACGTTTTTCTAATTGTGTGAGAAAGCAGCTGCCAACAGAGAGCAGCACCTTTTTTGCAGCCGCAGTTGGGGAGCAAGGCGGACATACACATCCTTGCTACCAGAGCAGTGGGAGACTGAGAGCGTGTGTGCAAAAAGCCTCACATGCTGTATGATGATTCACAGCCAGCATTGTTGGCTTAATTCTGTAATTGACGTCATCCTCCTAAGGTGCCCAAATTGGTGATTTTATTGTCACTTTGTGTCAAGTGACAACCATACATAGCCATAAAAACGGTAGTACCAAACACATAGAGACGCAGCAGGCTCTCGCTTATTTTACAAGAGATGGCACTTGTTCAGGAGACAGATGTTGCTGACAAGGCTGGTATTGCAAGCAATCCCAATTAGTGTGAACAGAAACATCACTTCTTCCTGGATATTACACAGTTCATATCCCATGATTCCAAACTCAAAAAAGCAGCTGTTCCAGATGTTCTGATGAATGGGATACCTTTCCAGCAAAACCAATCTGAAGTGATACGCATTTTTACCAGTAATGAAAGAGTCCACTGCTGCAAGAAGTTTCATGTAGCCAACCTTTCATCTTTCTTTAACTGCTCACAGTTACTCACTGCAACACTACCGAGTCTAAAAATATGCGACTGTGCTGTGATAAAGGTGACTTGGAAGACATCTGTTCAACCAATGCATAGCGTTCAATGAAATTTGCGCCGCCATACTGGGCCTTGCTAGATTCCTTGAAGACATGCATGCAGTCATAAAGGGAGAACAAGGGATAACAGGGGCACTGTGAACTGAGGTGCTGCAGTTCACGTTTTTGCCTTATTTTCATGCAATTTTAGATAGGAGCCTCTTTCGCGCGTGCTAAGGTTTTCAGTGTTGCGCAGTCAAGGTAGTGGTTCACTGGGTGTGATAATGTTGGTGTCGCCCACTCAATCTTCGGAACTGCAGAGGTTTTGATGACAAGTCACAGTGGCAGAATGGGTGCTATAGCTTTGCTTATCACTTGTTTTGTCAGTGCCTTGGACCTACATTTTTTTTTTCAGCTAGACAAATTATGATTTTCTTAAACGTTGCTGAAATTGGTTCCTTCTTTCTGCACCATTAGCCTAACATCCTTGTGGCATTTCCATGAAAAAACTAATGTTTGGCGACAACTTCTTGCATATATGGCCGAATTTCAATTTGAAATTCGCCCTTTTGTTGAATCCATTGCCAATTTTTCCCACTTTATTATACCGAGCTTTGACTGTACAGCATACTTTCGAATATAATGGACTAAGCTCTTGTTCAGTTGGATGTGACTGTATATTACTGATAAAAACATGTTTACTTTTAACAGACCCACCTGTATTAGACTAATAAACAAAACTTAAAATGAATGGAATAAATTCTAGCTGTGCAAATAGCAAAATTTTGAGTGCGAAGTGAATTCGAATATTTATGTTCAAGTGCGAATCAAATAGAATATTTTTTGAATAATTTTCCAATATTTCTTATCTAATACCATGTCAAATTATGGAGAAACATTCTGCTAAACATGGGTAAAGAGATTTATTACGTGACTGGTGTACTCCCACAGTTATATTCCAAAGTCCTGATGAACAGTCCAACAGAGAATTGTGCAACAGAAAGCTGAGCTAACTTCGCCGCAGTACACGAGCGTTAGCTTCACAGAATACACTGGTGTTATGCGGCGAAGCGAACTACATGCGGGAATGAGTCGCGTGACGTGAGACATAGCGTATTCCCCCCCCCCCCCCCCCCCCCCTTAATTACCAACTTCGAATAGTTCAAATAGTAAAAGTTAAGTGCGAATTGAATCGAATAGCAAATGCTATTCTAAAATTATTCAAAATTTTGAATATTCGCACACCCCTAGAATAAATGCTATGTGCTTTGCTGTCATGAATAGAATGCCATTGCACCAGTGCTCTAGAATAGTAGTAAATGATATACAAACAAGGAGAACAGTTTTTTACAGAAATGAAATCTGCTACATCACCGTAGTAGTATATGGAATTAAGGCTATATAGCGGAACCGCTTTGTAAGAGACTAATATTAGTGGCAATTGGGTGTAAGGGACATCATTTACTTACATGGTTGGCTGCCATCTTTCTTCCATTAGTTGGACCTCTTTTGTAACAGACATGATCCTGAGGACAATTAGTAATAAAGGACAAAATATCCTGTTGGTCAACAGTCTTCCTTGCAACAGATATTTTAACTCTGAATGCAGCGATATCGGCTGCTAACAGCAGATAATTCAGTGTGGAAACATAAGCAAATGATCGTCAAGTAATGTGAGAACGTTTTATAGGAGAAAACATTGTGTTCTGAGCAACACTGTCCACCAAGAATATCACTTAACATTAATGCAAATAGTATGTAGTAAACCCTCTGCAGCAAGTGGTGACCTTTTTTTTTTGGTCAATTTAGTTGTTGTGCACCCATATTAAAAACACCCCTGTCATATGGGCACTTGAAAGTCTTTTGAGCAAGAGGACTTCTGAAAACGAAATCTGCCTGCACACACACAATGGATTATCTCCTTTTCAGAAGCTGTCTTTTCTGGAAGCAGAGTTCATCACTCTTTCTTACGGCTGTAAAACAGTATCCACGAAAGCAGAATGCACCAGCAATTATCTAATCATGAGAAAAGAAGGGCAAATGCTCATTTTTCTGCCACCAAGGCTCACCATAAAAACAAATCTCTCATCTCAAAGAAGGTGTAGTAAGTCCTTTAATGCTTATTTCCTTGTGTACTCTTGTGAGCAGGTAGAATGGCTTGGAAATTGTTGCTGACCCTAGACATGCTGCATGCACAAAGGAAAGAAATGTGCACTACAAAAGAGCCTTTGGCACGTGCAAAAAGCAATGTTCGAGTGCAGATCCTCGCAGGCAACACCGAGGCGTTCAGTATGGAACTGCTCAGCTGAAGTTGCTGTTTGATAGCGTCCTTCACTGCTTTTGCTGCCTCTGCCTTGCTTTCCAGAGTGAGAATCCATGCCATAAAGCTTGCTGGTATAGCTTTTTTCCTCAGTATCGTTGCCGATGACAAGGCAAGAGCACCAGCACGAAAAAAAAAAAAAAGCCCAGTTGTTGGTGGACAAAGATGCACACATCTCTAGTTATGGAAATGCTTCCTAATCACTGCAATAAATCCTTACATTATCCTTTCTTAATCTGATCCTGTTACATTTATTTGAAGGCACATGCAGTACAATAAATATTCCTCTGTATATCGAGATACATTTTATTTTCACTGCTTCTGTTTTCAAGGCTAGCGTCATGCTTGCGGTGGCACCTTAGGAAGAAAACACTAAATAGAGATCCGATTTAGGCTGCGCAGGCGGCTGGTCCATGCTGGTGGGCTTTGCAGGGACCAGGCATCGCGGTGATGTTGTGGCTGGGAGGCATCAGCGGCGTTCCGTGCTGGCAAAACTCTCGTGCTCTGTTGGTGCTGTTCTTTACCGGTGGTTTTGCGGCAGCGGCGACGCTGATGGTGGTCGGGAGGGCTCGGTGTAGGGAGGCCGTCTCCTCTCGCTCCGGCGTTGCCTCTCTCTCTCTCTCTCTCTTTATTTTTTTTTTCTGCCAGTCTCTATGTCGAGACCATAGCAGGCAGGCATATAGTTACAATGCAAGCGTACATTCAAGGTATAATATAAAAATGCATACATAAAACCAAGAAAGAGGCGAAGCATGACATATACCGTATTTTCCGGTGTATAAGACGCACCTTTGTATAAGACGCACCCCCCCCCCCCCCAGTTTTCGCAAGTTTGCATGCAAATATTAATATATAAGACGCACGGTGTATAAGACGCACCTATATTCACTCACTTCCCACAAAGAAACTTCATAACGTGGGGTTGAGCGAGCCTTGTAAAATGCCGTACTTACGTTTCTGAGCGCTAGTCCGTAAGAAAACTTCTACTACACCAAACTTGCGAGAAAAAATAATGCACACCCACTGAAACGTTCCGCATGACTGCAGGAAAAACATTTTATTCGTCGAAGCCCTCAAAGTCCTTGTACTCCAACGCGCTTTGGAATACCGTATTTACCCGCATAATTTACGCACCCCTAATATTTAGCCAGCGTTGCAAAAAAAAAAAAACCTCGCAATTTTGCGCTCCCCGTTCCTAGCTCGCCGGCGCGCACGCACGGACCAACAGCCGCGCGGCCGCGCCCCTCGCTGCGCAGGCCGAGCGCAGTCATCGCCAAGGGGCTGCG